>JAAXYW010000274.1:0-46117 GCA_036851895.1 Orthonychiurus folsomi
GCATACATTAGTCGTACTTTTCCGTACGACCGCACGGGCGCGCAGCGTTGCTATGGGCGCGGCGCGTGCGGGCGAGCGGTGGTCGTTTCCGCCTAATGAAAAACAATGTCCACAATGAGCGTAAATTATGTACAATGACACAGCTAGATAGAGTGGTCAAAACAATGCCCACATTAATCTATTTTCGATTCGGCTGTGCTCTCAACTCAACCATGGGTGGATAATTTGTGCGCGGCGTGCAGCGAATATTCATCTTGAATATTACACAAATAAATAAAATAGTCTTGACGGATGTTAACTAAACCTAACCAGTGCAGTGTTGGCAGACGCTTCATAAAAAACGAAAACACTTAATTTACAAAAAAAATCAAAAGTGTTTACTGAAGCTAAATAGGTATGAGTCGTACTAAAAATCCTTCGCTTGTACACCTGCACACCATTCCATTTCTAATTTATTTTGAGTAGCCTTAATTTGCGTTTTTTAAACAAAAATTAAACTACTTCTTTTTATCTTTGCGTGCAATTTTTAATCGAATGGCTTTGTTTAGACTTTAAAATCACAAAACCAGAGGCTTTCCGCAGAGTCAGAATAGAAAGGCGAGTAATAGTAGAATTAAAACAAAATTATGGAATCGGAATCACATAATCCAGGCAAACATTGGGCACATGGGCAAATGTTGGTGTGTAAACTTGCTGGGATGGAAAGGACGATGACAGATGCGAATGCGTATATAATTTGTAAAATCAGCGAAGCTTATGAGCCATTGTAGGCCGGACCATTATTGAAATGTTGAACACAAATTCGCTGCTTGGGATAAATGGATTTCTGCCATAACTGGCTATGGCAATGACAGTGTGGTAGATTGTACTCTATTTATTGGCGATACAAATCTTTAATGTAATAATGAACGCGACACGCACGTTTGCTGTCTCGCCACCTGCGCACCTGTCAAAGCCATGAGTTATATTATATGCGTGTTATCATTTTATTAGCACTTGCCCAAAGCCCAATAAAAAGCTCCATAATTCTTTCACATCCTTTCGAATTTCTTTGAATGGGCTAATGCAAATTTGAATTTCAATCTAACCAAACTGTTCCTCGAACCAAATAAATAATAACGAACTTCGTGCTGAAACTCCGGAAATACACATTATTAGCGGATCCGAATCGGTGTTGTTGATATAGATGAAAATACAGTTGAGTTGAGTAATGATATAAAACGATCATGCAAACACACCAAATGCGACAAATGAAGTAATGCTATTTCCTAATGCAGCAGCAACAGAGGAATCGCATTTAAATGAGAACGACCAGTAGTGCGAGTGTCTAAATAATAAAAATCAATTCTGGCTCAAATGTAATAAAAGGAAGCACCAAGTTACCAACCGCAATAAGTCCGAAATCAAATTAGCAAATTAAAATTATGTTTTTAATTACATAATTTTAAAGGTACATCATGATTGATCAATGCAGGCCAGAGCTGTCATTTCCGTCATTTGATTTTTAATCGGAACTGACGTATGCCGCTATAACAGTACTTCACTCCGCATAACATACAGCAGTACTCCACATGTGAACAATCAATTTGGCATTCATCATTTGGAATTTGCACTGCTGCGAAGTTGGTTGGGGTGTTGTGAATCAATCATTGTTAAACAAAAGCATTAGGCGAATTTGCTTTATGTTTTGTGTTGCATAGCGTTGCGATGTTATTGCTGGCGCTAAAGCTTGATTATTATGAGTGAAGAATCCTGAAATCCTTTGACACCGTTTCACTTGTTGTTCCGAATGTTGAGAGGAGGAGATGATGATGATGGGATTGTACAAATATTATTCTTAAACACCGTTATAAATTGATGATGTTATCAAATCCAAATCAACCAATTCATCACATCGCATCCAACGACCCATATGCAAAATAACAACATAACACCAACTAATATAAAATCCTCTCTTTCTATGCACAATTAGCACATACACAACGGATTATACTGATTCATGAATAAAGTATTTTTGTTCCTTTTGATCAGTTGATCGACTAGAGTTTGACTAGTTCTAGTGACGTGAATATGACACTTTAATAAAACCAACATTTCAATTAAAACATACCAAGGAAGGTTTTCTTCAAACCAATCCGAACTTCGTGCTGCCATGTGCCATACTTCTTCATTGTAGCAGGCGGTTCGTGGTTGCCTAGCAACCGCGGGATAACAACAGCAAACATCTAAGGTTTTGGTTTTCCTTAACGCTAACAAGCTAAAATGAATAGAAGGTTTAGTATTATGTAACATGGTTCAATTCTTGTTGGATTTTTGCGGTTTACACATTTAGTTGGTAATTGGTACACTATTTAAGAGCGGTTGAGGCTGACTTACCTATATTCAGCGGTTATTACAAAATACAATCAATAAAATTAATTTTGAATTTGACGATGAGGATAGCGAACAATACAGGTTTGCAGTTATTCATGTTTGACTTTGGTGAAACAGTTAAACCGTGATTAGTAGTAAACTTTTTGTACCGCCATGACACATGCACGTACACGCTACGTCAAACGCAACGGCCCGCCCGTACGCACAGCTCACAGAGCCATACATTCAAGTTTAGGGGAAAGGTCGGGAAGAAGATAGGAAAACTTAAAATTAACTTAACTAATATTATCTTTTGATTTGGTTTAGCGGGTGGATTGCATAAAGCATCCACCCTAACAATTCGCTGAATTAACAGCAAAAGGAAATCCACGTTTTTTGCGAGGTGTGCGATTCCCCTTCTTGGTTCCCGTGATTAAGTCGGGACCAAGAAACTTGACTCCCGCCTTTGACACCCACTATATCATCTTGGATGCCAGGACGGGAGTGAGCTTTTATCGGAGTCGGCTTTTGGATGTGGCGTCGTTTTCTTTGCTTTTCACCCGCCCAACCCACTCCCCTCATCCCCTTTCTCTGGATCAACGTCGGCATATACCCTGTACATCCCTATGCATATGCATACATACATATTCCGTGCATTCTATAACAAACGCACTATTGTTGCATTGATTTCCACGTGTAATACGATGCCTCTAAAATTCAAATCTGAAACCTAATAATTATATGCTAATCCATCAGATATCCCAGAAGTAGAAGTGATATCTGAATTAAATCTAAACATCAAGTGAAGCAACCCGAACTTAGCTGTACATTGTCAAATGCAAGTCCATTGCAAAAAACAAAATTATTTGGGACTCAAAATGGTAATTAATTTAATATTTACAACCTTAGCAAACATTACATTGCGTTGTTCGAAGCGACCAAGGTAGGATGGCATTGCATTCGAATACATGCATGCTTCTGCATTCTTTGCGGTTTTGCAATTGAGTTGGTAAATTAAGCAAATCAGGAGATTCTTTTAAACAAAAAGTGCCCTAATTTGAGTAAGCTAAATTATATGAAAAGTGTCCCAAATGTCTTGTTTGTATTGTTGGGTGTTGGTCACCCTCGTCCCTGAAAGAATGGGACTGCGGTACGATTTCCTTTCTAATAATTGGGTTCTTTGTGGCTGGCTAGTTGCGTTTACCAAAGCTTTGATGACAATTTGAAGGATTCTTTATTCCTATATCATTTTGAGTCATTTGCTTTCCTTCTTTTTGTCTTCATTTTTGTAAATGCGAGTATCAAAAGCTAGGACAATGTGCAATGCAAAATATAAATACAGGCTTGATTAAAAACGAACGACAGAAATGAAGTAAACAGAGTATATGGATGAAGAAACCCCTTACTCAGCGTGTAAGAATTAAAGTTAGTTAGGCAAAGGCATGATCTAGGACTGACTGCAATTAGGAAATCTGGAATCAGGGGAGTTGAAGATGGGATGAGGAGAGACTCACCTGTCTTTTACCATTACAGATTACACTGTTGTGAGGTCCAACACAACTTCAGCAATATTTTTGCTGCAGGTGTAGGGGTTCGCCGCTCCACCAAAAAAGATTTGTTTTCCTTCTAGTCAGTCAGTTGCCGCATGGCATTCGTGATAGTTGGACACAGTTCTGTTTCTGTTCTGATGCTGTTTTACCGTGTGCATTGACTTGACTATAGAACGGGAAATCAACAGCCTGGTAATTATTTTTATGAATTCTTCAGCAAGCTTTTGGTGAATTGGCAATAATTAATTTTTTTGCTTTGTGGGTTTATATTTATAATGTACTTTGAGCGATATTATTTCACGTTTTGAAAATTTGAAAACTGCAAGAACATAAATATTTGTTTGATTTAAATATTCCGAGCACATTCAAACATCACAAGGCAGTATGGCATGAATGAAGTTTAAACTTTAACACATTTTACATGTTTTTTGCGATGTTGAATTTTTAATTTGGTTTTACCAAAGTCACAGAATGCGCGAAATATTCAGTGAAAAATTGACAAGCTGGAATTTTAAAAATATTGCGAAGCTCGCGGCTATAGTAAGTCTTTTTGCTTGACAGCTATCCAATTAATTTTGTTGAGGGTTGACGACGGTATTGCTATTGCTGACTTTTATAGTATTATAGCAGAATTTGTTGGAATTGGATCCAAATGCTACGATTATAGGAGTGCAATGTCTGAATAAGTTTTAACAACTCGTGTCGTGGAGTTAGAAGAGTGTAAGACAAAATAAAGTTCAACTTTTTGTCTATCATTGGTCAGCTTCTGCTGTTAATTAAAATAGCACTGTTTTATTCACTTTGAATGTACAAGTATTCCCAAGTATAATTGCAAAACAAATAGTACTTACGGCCGCATGCTACGACTTTACAAGGCAAAACACTCATTAATCTCTTCAGTGCCGTTTTAACGTCAATATTATTTGAAATCGATGAGTCGAGCTAATCGGGTCAATCTGCCCATTAAATATTCTTGGCTTTGAAATTTTCAAATCTCTGACAGTATTAATTTGCATATGCTATGCAAATGTCTTTAGTGATGCACAAAAACCAAATCCACAGTTTACCAGTCGCGTCGCGACCAAAGATATCAGATGAACAATTAAGCTTAGCTGTAAAACAAGTCGATTTACATCCTTTTAATCCTTTGTTTTTAGGAGACCTTTTTTGCCACGAAGTCACATTGCGTCAGGCGAAACCCCGTGTATGTCGGTTTGAAGTTGTCAGCTCCACAAAGTCTACAGAGCGGCGTGCGAACTCACCTTGTTATTTACTTTGTTTCGAGTGAAGGATTTCGGATTCATTAACAAAAACACCCACAAAGTACTCAAGTTTGCATTTTTCGCACATTCCTTTCCGTATGAGGTGGGACCGTTAATGTGACGCTGTGAAATCTGGGTAGGATTCCGTGCAAATCGTTAAATCCCCCTCCTCACCGCGTAACAATGGGACAAGTAAATCTGATGGACAACCGTGAGTGTGTGTAGTACGTGTGACCGTGGCCAAGAACAAGAGGGAATTATTTTTGCCCTACAAGACCAATTTCTAACAAGCGGAAGAAATAAGAAGTAATTAGCCCGAATATGAGTTGCACAACAAATAGCAGTCGACTGGAACGCTGTTACGCGTCTCCAAATGGCGGTAATGGCGGGAGTTATGAAATGTTGAATCAGCCACCTGTACTACCCGCCCGGCCTCCACCATCTTTCAATCGAAACAATTGTCCAGCAGAAAAGGATATTCCGTGTTTGCCCTTACCGCCAAAACCAATGTCAATTCTAACACCTATGCCTTTGACTGGAAATGAACATTTGGAACCCGCAACATGGTCTCATGGAACATCCATCAATCAATATTTAGATACAAAATCCTCTTC
Organism: Orthonychiurus folsomi; assembly: GCA_036851895.1. NCBI lineage: Eukaryota > Metazoa > Arthropoda > Collembola > Poduromorpha > Onychiuridae > Orthonychiurus > Orthonychiurus folsomi. The sequence goes on from JAAXYW010000274.1 coordinate 5,779, forward strand.
ACTCCTGGACAGCCATGACAGGTGAGTTCGTGATTTTCATAATATAATATATATTCTACTTTCTATTAAAGTAGGACTGGGGTCAGTGGAAGTGTTGGTATTGGAACGGATACTAGGTTAGGAGGAGTAAGGTAAACTATACTATTGACCTACCGAATTTAGAGAGTAAAAACTACAGTATTCGTTACATCTATTCATCACGTATCCGTACGTGCATTTTTGATTGAAGACCCCTTAATTTATTTTTGTTCCAATATTTATTTTTGTGCTCTGCTCAGCAGGTGACCAAAAAATTAGCACAAAAGCTCCACTGTTCTTCCTGAGGATTTTTCTCCTACGTTGGACTTGATTTCCTATTGTCCAAGAATGAAGGGTTAGTGACGGAAAGTAAACAAAGGCTGTGAAGTGAAGAGCGTCGGTTACATTTCCATTAGGGTGCGGCGTTAATGTACCCATGGTTGGATGGACGTTCAAAACGCATTCAGATTCTTTCAAAGACCTAATTTAACGTCCGAGTGTGTGATTTGTGGTCCTTTCTTGTCAAAATTTGGACATGTCTTTTATTGCCGTATGGTGGAAGGAAATTGTAAATGAGAGAAGGGATGGGAGACAAAAGGAAAGTCGTTAAAATTTTGGCTTGGATTTTTTATCACTTTTAGTTTAGATGTTTTCCTTTGGAATTGTGCGTGTTGAAAAACCTTAACTTTCTTCGGGAAGACATGTCTGAATGGGTGTGCATTGCATTTGGGTTTTTGTGAAATTGCGGTCAAGGTTGACAGGGGAGAGGATTTTGTGAGGATCAGAGGATCCGGGTCCAGTTCAAAGGATCTTCTTCATTTGGCTGTAACGCACCTCGTAAAAAGTGAAATCTCACCTTGTTTTGTTGGAGTTTTACGAGAAGATGGTTCAAATTGGTTTCCACCTTGTAAACATGTAAAACAATCAATTGCGTATGTCCGAACTCTTTTTGAATGGAGATAAAATAGGTGGAATTCTTTGAAAATACTTTAAGGAGGAAAATAGCCAAAACATGCAACTAACGATTAGATTCGTCGGGAATAGGGTGGGTGGTAAATTACTAGTAATTGTTGTACTACTGAAAGTGTACAGTGATACGTGGCCGGTAGTGCCGCTATACGTTTGAAATTTAGCTCCCAGCTTTAATTAGTAATTGGTAGATTGTGATGACACTTGATACGGGCACGAAGAAAGATTAGAAATTACAGTTATCAATGGGAGAATAGAATCGCGCGGAAATTAAAGAGTTGAGCAATTCCTACTCAATTAGAGTGGCGTACGACTTCAAATCGTAATTAGGCGGAAATGAGAGGATTGAATAATTGCGGAGGTATGCCGTACCAGCTGGTATTACAAACATGTATTACGCATCGCATTAATAAATATATAATTTCCTAGCGCACCAACTGCAACGTTGTAACTGTACACCGTGCTTAATTTGATATTGACTACCTTAATTTAAATTTAAAATGAATAAGTTCAGTTTCGTGAACACTTTCGAAATTAATTTGGTAGGAATTGATGCAGTTTCAGATGTTCGTGCAGCTTTGAGCAACGTAATTATGTCGACCTCCGTTGATGTGTAATTTAACTAACTGCTGATTAGTTAGAGTTTAAAAGCAGAAACGGTTAAGATTCACTAGAATTGTAATGATTGGATCTGAGTTTTGGTCTACAAATTCTCTTCATCTTGCAAAGACCTCCCGGTGCCATCACAAATTTGTCTGTCATCCAAACAGTTATTTGTTTTTTCAAGAAAGTCATCAGAATTTAAATTCCCTTGCTTTACGCACGGAGAACAATTCAATTCCCGTTCCTTTCCTCAAATCAAATGAAACATTTGCTTTTTCTTTCATTTCTTGTTTTCGGCGAGAGAGTCTGTCGGGGATTGTGTTTGCCAAAAAGGAAAATAAAACTTAGGATCCAGGGGAGCCTTCAATTTTCTATTGACGAGTTTACACCACACATGCAGTCAGTGGCAGTCGTTTAGAAACAGGTGCACAGAACAATCCTTCATGGATTCCATTGTTACATAATTCCAAGTCAGAGCCGAACTTGTGCTTGTAATTTTCATTTTGAGTTGATCTTTGGGTCTTCAGCATCCCGTCTTCCCTGATGTTGTAAATAGTAAATGTCTTGGTCCTCAGAAACAAATCATGTGTCATCCTCATTTGCATCCCCTGCACTTCCTTCCCAGCCGTAAAATTTGTAGTGATTCCTTAGTGGAGGCAACAATGATACGGAAACAATAATAGATTAGTGGTTTTTTAAAGGGAGAAGAGTGGAGAGGTTGAATGAAAGGAAAATTCCACGGAGAACCCATGCATGTAGCATTTGGTTGGGTGCGTTGTCATTGTTGTCACTCAACAATGTCTTGGTGGGTGCAGGGTGAGGTGTAGCAATGCAATGGTACAAAAAAAATAATCCGTTGGATCTTCTCTCGGACGTTCCTCATCATCCTGGCTAAAGGATGATTCAATCCTCAGTCGCTCTTTTTTAAAAAAAACCTCAGAGGGAGAAAAACCAGTTCGGATGTGGATGTGCTTGGAAATAAGAAAATAAATGGTGAGGGAGTTGATGGAGTAAAGTGAACTATTGCGGTGGTGTTGGATGGAGGGATGAGGAGTTGATTCCATTTTATATTCCACTCAATGCAATTCCCACTGGTTCCGCTTCGTTCTTCTTCCTTACAATTTTTTATTAAAAGGATCCCTGGCTTCACCCAACTCAAATTTTATTCTGATGCACGCGTCTGTACCCTACCTGCAACGTTTAAATTCATTTTAGTATTTTCTCAGAATTGAAATGATGGCATCTCGCTTCGACTTGGATTTGAACATTTTAAAGAAGGTGTTAATTAAAAGAGAGAAATGCAAGTCACGGTCTGTCCAATATTATTTGATTCAGGTTAAATTTGGAATATTGGAAAACAAAGATGATGCAAGGATTGCGTTATACGTATTTTTGGTGTGTAATATAAAATTATTTACCTCAAGCAATTTTTGGCACAGGACCGAGAAGGCAAAAATAACAAAAATGTGTTTCATTAATTCTTGATTCCTGGAAATCAGGAGAGTGGGTAATTAGGTTTTCTGTTGCCCTCACAGATAATGCGGATAAGATTAAAGGCAAAAGCAACTGCCCCGGGAGCCAAAATATGTCGTAATTATTTGAAACAAAGAAGAAAAAGGCCCATCTTCTCGGAAATCTACCCCTCACCTCATCCTACTAGGGCAAAAATGACTGCGGAATCCAATTTGTCTTTAGTTGATGAGACCATAGTTAATTAACTAATTAGATGGTGTGGCCGTTGGGACATTGCACAAAGGAGTGACGAGGGGAAATGGTAGGATGTTCATTTGGCAATTTGCTATTCCTTTGGAGGCGAAGGCAGAGTTAGAGGGACCACAAATCTTGAATAGAAATTTAGGAAGAATGGAAGACAAAGGAGGTGAATTCAGTCAAGACAGACACAGATGATGAATCCCGCTACACTCGTCAGGATCGTCTTTGTGTTGGAATTGACGATGAACGCTCCGTGATGTGGGATTGTGTGAATTCCGTCGTTTTATTATTTTTATTTTTATTACGGAACGGTTGACATTTGTTGGGGGAAGAGGGAATGAGCGGAAAGCCCAGGGAGGACGGATAACAAGGGGAATTTGACAAATGGAATTAGTCAGTCTTGCGCAATACCTCAGAAAGGTATCAACTCTGTCTCTAATAATTGGCACTCCTATTAAATACAAATTCTAAGACTCATTTTCCAACATTGGTGGGATCAACAACATAAATTATATCCAATCAGGGAAAAGTGACTAGTGAAAGCAGATATTGATTATTTGTGAGTTTAGTGAAATGGCTGCTCGGTGTATCGATTCAAAGGCGGTGTAAGTAGTTTGAATGAGTACAAAATTTATTTGGACACTTGAATCACTTTAAGCATCCAAATATTACAAATATAATTAGAAGAAGTTCTATGAGATTGGATTTGTTTGAGATGTGAAATTGCGGGTAATATTTTCTTATTAAGGAGCCTCCACGCCCCTTTCCATGGTGGTAATAGCTAAAATTCTTCTTGCATTGAAGTGAATCCCAACTATTGGTGTGCGGATTATTGTAGAGACCAGTATGAGTGTATTAGCCATAACATACTAGTGACTCAGAGGCATCCAAAATTAAAATTCAAACATTAATTCGTGTGCAATAACACACGTTGTGTCTAAACTTGGATAGATGAAAGTTAACGCTTTCCCCCTTCCCTTCATTCAGATTTTTTACTCAGGGACTCAACGTGTGTTGTTTGTGAAGTAAAATACTTTAAATTCTCACTTCACATTATTTTAATTTAGAATTTTACAATGCTCGCTGTAATTCAAAACCAAATTCTTGGTTTAATGTTGAACTTGGGATAATGTTGAAACTTGACATGAAAGACCACCATGTGAACTTGTTCAATTGCATCTTCTACAAATAAATCCACCTGTTCCTCCTCTTCCTCCCATACATTACGTCAAGTGTCGGTCACTCGTTCCGTGCTTGAATTAAATTTAATCTTCACATTTGGGAATTGCGGCCGTGAAAATCCCTCTTTGTATTATGTAAGACCCATTCAACGGGTCTGATGATTATTCCTTCTCTGCCAAGGCAGGGTTTGTAATGAATGGTGACCCAACCCATTGGATTATGGGAGACTTTCTCACATTGACAATGGACTTCATCGCGGAAAAGAATTCTTTTGCATCTCAGATTAGTACAGATTTGTGGTTCTTGTCAGATTTGTTTTGTAAGAATGAGTCAAGATGGAATTGAACGCGTTTATGGGATCCATTGTTGTCAACTCCACGGAAAGAAACTAGCGATGGATTGCCCCGGCTGTTGTTTGTGAAGTTTTACGTGGAGAGGAACAGATGAAAGAACGGAGAATTATTTTTAAATTATTAGTGAAATAAATTCTTATCATGGGTGCATTTCCCTCTGTCTGCACTTGCGTTGGTTTCAAGATTCCTACAGATGAGGAAGTCAAGGGTGGATTAAGTATGGTTTTTTAATGCACGGTCTTGTTTTGAAACGAGATTGTAGCTTCGGACTGGAATTAATTAGTTTTGATACGTTTATGGGATCCATTGTTGTCAACTCCACGGAAAGAAACTAGCGATGGATTGCCCCGGCTGTTGTTTGTGAAGTTTTACGTGGAGAGGAACAGATGAAGGAACGGTGAATTATTTTTAAATTATTAGTCAGTGAAATAAATTCTTATCAAGGGTGCATTTCCCTCTGTCCGCACTTGCGTAAGATTCCTGCAGATGAGGAAGTCAAGGGTGGATTAAGTATGGTTTTTTAATGCACGGTCTTGTTTTGAAACGAGATTGTAGCTTCGGACTGGAATTAATTAGTTTTGATTCGAACCATGAACCTGAGATGCACTTGCACTTACCTTATGCATTCAATTGCATTGTTGTTATTGCACCCTTTCCACGACATTGCATTTCTAATTTGCAATGTACGTGTAATAATGCAATTCTTTTCAAATATGTTTTTAGATTTAAGCCGGAGAAACTCCAGCGCCGACCTGTTCAAAAAATGAAATGGAGTCAGTCCCGGTGGTCACGATCGTTGGCTGGGGATCTATTTTCATGCAGTCATCCGATCGCTGGAAATCCTGGAGTTCAAAATGGATATCCAAATAATTTTGCTCCGATTCCGGTCCCGACACTTCCAATGGAATCCGAATCCAGAGTTTCATCCATGACGATTGCGGATGTCAGCCCACGAATTGCTGTTAAAAAGGTGAACATTTTGAAACTTGACTTGTATATTAAATAAGCATTTGTACTTGGCCTCCAGCCTGCAAAATATGACTGACTGGCTTAATGATTTGGGAAATTTTTTACCGAATGCTATAATGCAATTATTCGTAACTGTAAGCCTGGCCAAGGGGAAGGTTGGTTTGCTACTATAACATTATTAAAGCCAACAAATTATGTGAATAAATTATCATTAGGCAAATGTCTAAATACCTTCATTCGTATTCTCACTTTAACAATGGTGATTATTACTTGTAAATTGGGTTAGTCATTGTATAACTTTGCAAATTAAGCCGTCAGCATATTCTCATGATGCCAACTATTGTTCATCTCTTTGACACACTTAGCCATCCAGTCCATTCTGGCATGTTAATTACCAGGGTTGTCAATCTTAGCTGTAAAACGTACAAAATCGTCAAAATTTGTATGCGCACAATTGAACCAATGCGAGGACGGATTTACGGAATGAGTCAAATGGTCAAATTCTTCTTTTTAAAATTAAAAACTAAATACTAAGTCCGAACTAGCTCTAATAATACGTGGCTTCTTTCCCATATTAATTAAAATCCAAGCTGCGCATGTGAACAAGGCCCTGTGATTTTTCATTGCATTTTGAAACAAAAAAAAATGAAACGACTTCCTTGTTGCACTCCGGGTCGGACCTTCGACCTTCCATTCCTGATGTGCTTCTTCATCTTCGCATAATTACTAAGGATGAGAGCAAAAGTCTCATTAAGATTACTTGTTACATCGTGCACTCCTGTCCAAGGTGGTCCAGCCGTGCCCGTAATTAACAGTGTTGATTTTTTGAAACGGTTTCTTCAGGTCCTCCTTCTCTACGAACATGCACAGTACCGGGAGGCAGCCAGTTTTATTCATCGAATCAGCGTTGGAACATTTCGCATCATTTTGAGGGAACTTCCGATGGACATTTTTGTGGAGGCCATGCCACACTCCCTTCCAATCATTGAAGCTCTTTACGCCAAGGTAACTTAAACCATTCCAATTGTAATTAATGACAAATGTGGAAGTTGAGAAAGGTTAACGAACGGATTGGAGGATTAACTTATGATTTGTGTATTGTTTCAGGTTTTTACTTCAGATGGTCCAAATGTGAGCCTCGCTCCTCTTCGCCCAGACTCTGTTATCATGCACATGGTCAAATTCTTTGCGCGGGAAGAAATGGTAAGGAACAATTTATTTTTGTTTTTATAAATTGTATTTACCGTCAGGTTGAAGGGAGGAGGATTGAGCGTTTACGGGACACAAAGGACGGCAGGTGGTTTTGTGTTGAGGGTTTTTATTATTATTCCATCAAATCATGGAGTGATGATAGGATGACGACAAATGACGCCATGTGTCAGTGGGCTGAGGATCAGTCATACATACATACATACATGCTTGTAGCGGAGTTGGACAGGCACCACTAAATCCCAACGTAGGGCCGTAATAAAATGTTGATAAGTCGGGATTCCTTTCGTGGGAAACGTAACTATTGTGGATGAAATTATCAAATGGAGAATTTACTGTACAACTCATTACAAGTTGACTAGTTTAATGTATCTCCCTTCCCGTTTATTGTCGCGTCAAGGGCCCTGCTGTGAGATGTAGTTAAATGTGCTCAAAATGTTGCGGTATTCCTAAAAATTCTCTTTAATAAATATTTCTTGTTGGATGGAGGCAGTAGCCCTGTGACTGTGAGGATGTCGGTCACGCTACGCTAAACTGTGATTTGACACACCTTGAAATTTAAAAAGTACAAATCACCTTCTGTTCTGCAACATGCAATGCAAATCACATAACATTTCTTAGAAATGGTTTATTTCCCGATTGCAACTTCATTCAAGACAAACCACTTATGTGAGATGTTTGGGTTCTGATAAGAAATCATTGTTAGCACATGATGAGGGAGCAAGTAATATTTGAAAATGAAAGCTGGTGCTCCTCCACATTTTTCAATTAGCAGTTTAACATCCGTTGAAACTAAGAGAATACAGAAAGATTTTAAGTAACGGGTTGTGTGCTGTGCGTAGTCAGCCACAGATTTGAACCTCCCACGTTTAAATTCGTGATGGCCAAACGGTCTTTCTTGCTTTAGAGTTTTTTTTCTATTGAGATTTAAATCCTTGAAGTATTTCTTGCATACCGCGTCTTAGCAGGAAGATAATGTCATTACGTGAGTTTGTACTCTTGCTTTGATTACCACAAATAAAACAAGTGAATGAAATTAAAACTTTATTTCCATTTGGCCTTAGCGGAAGCACAGAGCGGAACTGTAATGAACACGTACAGTTTTATTTTTGTCGCATTAATGTGAAACTGTACTATTTTCTCCTTTTCTATTTGTTACACCTTATTTGTTCTATTTGCTTTTACTCGACAGTCCTAATATCAACGTTAGGGTATCACAAATTAAAATGCAACGATAATCCATACCAATGGTGCAAATCTGTGTAAAGAACTTTAATGTTGACGGTCCTTCTATTTATAATTACTGGGTTATTTTATTTTCAGAATCGGAATCGAAAGGAAGTCTTGGGGACATTTACGTCCGGCTGCAAGAAAATCCTGCATGTGATCGTGGTGGCGGAACCCAAAATGATGCGAGCTGTCCTCATGAGACGAAAAGCACTGGACAAAGCAGTGGAGGGAATGGGTCAACATGGATTGGTTGGAACGACGGACGAATCACTTCTTCCACTTCATGATGCTCTCAAATTGGAATTCCGTCGTGTCGTTGACACTTATAAAGGGGCTTTACAGAAATTGGAGGATTTGGCACTTTCCAATCGGAATAATCCCAAATCCGTGGCACATGGTCCTGCCCCTGTCCAGGCATCCCATCAACGTCAACTCTCACTCAGGTATGAGTTTCCGTCTTTATGTCTCGTAATGTACTGCTTAAACTACATAAAGTTTCCATTTCACTCTCTTTAGAAGTGATGTACTTTTTTTCTGAAAAAAGCTACGCAATCATTACAATGTATTTATTACGCTACTTCTGACAGCACGATTCTGCAAGGAGGATAAAAACTGAAATGATCGGTTAGCGTGTGAACTTCCGAAAGTGAATTTTCTGATCTCGCACGACTTAACTTATGATTACAATTACTGTGATTACTGGGAGAGGAAATCCGACAAATTGGACAGATGTGGAGAGCATTCCACATTTGCCAGATCGGAGTTATTGAGCTCCAAAAAGGTTTAAAAAATCCTGTAATTTGGCCAAGGCAAAACAATAAATATTTGTCGTTTGCCAGGGTGTACTTTCAGCGATTACAACTCAGATTAGCATTAATTTTTCCGAAGTTAAATTGGCATGACATTTGAATGAATTGATTTGACCTCCCCCACGCCCTCAACGACATTAATTTTTTCAGTATCATCGTGTGCTGCTCGAAATGACAGCATGTGCAGAGACACTATGAAGATGAGTAATGAGATAACCCAGACTTCAACTTTCAGACAATTTGTAATCCGCTGCCTTTGATTGGCAATAAAAACAATACATATTTTCATAGCCTGGATCCTCAAGCTTGGGATAAGCTTTCTTATATGCTCCCAGCTGCTACTTGTCCTCATTAATGATCAAAATGTCATTTAAAATTTTAAAACGTCAGGATGTTTGTGTTCGATTTACTACATTTTGGTGTAAGCAGTCATGCGTAATTCATTAAGGAGAAAATCCATCCCGTGATGTTGCGCAATTAGATTTCCCATTGTGCTTTTGTGCTATGACGTTGCGTGCACGCATCTGGCTAATTTTGACAAGAAATTGTATTGTGTATACGTAGGGCTGAAGAGATCCAAGATCGACTCATCAAAAACAAATCCCTTCTGAATGTTGTGGAGCCGACATTGGACAATCACTGTTTGGATATTTTGTTGGGGATTTTGCAGAGGAGAATTGAGTGTGACAAAGATGCTCTTTTTCAGTTCACACAACTACGGAAAGAAGCAGGGGATATCACACCGGAATCTGTAGTGGCCCCGCTTCTGATGCGCTATTCAAGAGGATGCAAACAGGTCAGTATTCAAATTTTAAACACTTACTGCACTGATGTTACTGACTAGACTCACTGGCTGCTAGAATCCTAGAAAGTCATACGTATTTTAATAGCGCCAAATAAGAAACTATTTGTTTAAGGATTTATTCATTTCTTTGAATTCACACGCGCCTCCGTCGTTGTCACCGTGTGTCGCGTGCGCTCCCCCTCAAACTTTAATACAAAGAGCAGACCTTGCGCTATTGAGGTAAATAAACTGTGGGTTAATCAATTACTTGGGTAAATATTTTTTTGCCTTCTGTGTTTGTTCGTGTCCTTTCCTTGCTTTGAAGGCTTGGGTTGAAATGGAACAAATATAATGCGCTTAATAGGGTCAAGGTGAAGTTAAGGTCTTTAGAATTTTAAGGTGCAAAGAAAGTGCCTTCAGAAACATGTAAACTAAAATTTTGATGTTACCGAACTTTCCGATTTAATTTAATTGATTAAGTAATTGAACACGCACATCATTGTATACTAGCATGTTATTTGCTTTTTAAAACTTGCGACGCAAGTTATTTACTCGGTGAAACTAATCCCATTGCATCAAATTTTCCCTGATCTGACCTACTCTGCAGTTAACTCAATCGTACGGATTTAGAATATAGCACAAACAGTCATTTCAGTTCGTTGCAATTATTGCATAAGAACCGCGAGGTGGATCCAATGAATTTTTAGTCGTACTGTGATTGACTGTAGCCACAGAAGAATTTCATCACCGTGGATGATTCGTGATTACTTTTCATTTACTATTTTGGTCACTTCCGACACGGTTGAGGCATCCAAGGAATTATAAATAACCACACTCACTGAATAGTCACATCCTTGAATTTGATTGCCATTGCAATTACAGTTTAACCTCTTGGAAATCTCAATCAGTATCCTTTGGTCTGCTTCAAAGTGGTTTATCACACGGGCACTGTGAGTTTGCAGATTTGAATTCCATGGAATTCGGGGTTTATCAATTACAATTCGGCTTTACTCCGAGAATTTTCTCAAAATCTTTGAATTGCTCACTCTGCATGATATACGAACTATGCCTTTAATTGACAGGAACGGATGTCCATTGTGTAGACTTACTCATGTGTGTTTCTCAAGCTCGAGCCAACCATTCAACCAATCCAATGGTTTTTCTGCGTAAGTTTTGCATAATGCGAAGGGACGAAGTTGTTATATCCTTTTTTCCAGAATAAGTTTTCCAAGTTCAAACATCTGAGTACGTCAATGTCATGCATACATCACGTGGATTCCGAAAACTTACCTATTAAACGAAACGAATCCTTTGACTTTCCAATGAGCTAGTTTCTAAATTTGGATCGGTCCGCGGCTTCCGCCACATTTATGAGTGCCATTTCCGGTTGCAGGATGTATTTTAGTGCATTTTAAGTAAGCTGGTCTTATAAATGTTAATGCATGGCTCATACAAAAAAAATCATTTTTCAGGGAGCTTCTCAACAGTGAAGCCTCACCGTACCGTGCAGTGCAAACATATTTTTTGTCTCCCTTTCCACATTTCTTGTGAATTTGCATTCAACCCTTCCTCCCGTCACTTAATAATAATATATTTCAGCATCCTTTAACTTTGCCTTTACCCCCAATCCCCGTTATTTTATTGGACTGACAGACAACGATTTCCGTTCTCCTCCCCTCGTGCCGTGCTATTTTCCGTGTACATTCCAATCCCGTGGGTCAAAGGATGGAATGGAGTCCGACGAAAATGAATATAACATGCGTCCAGGGAATTTGCATATGGTATGTCCATATTAATCCCGGATTTCATGCGTGTCGTAATAACAATGCTAATGTTCCTCATCCCGGCCGTCCACGCATCTTAATCAACGTTACTCTCCTCGTATGTGTCGTTTCTTATGTGTGAAATTCAGGTAAATGGCAAATGGCATGTCGGGATTTGTAGTACATACAATGGTAATCCTCACAGGCCCCTAATTATCACAAGAATCCATTCCACATGCACAGGAATTCGACACCTTGTTGCCTGAAGAATCTACGTAAGTTGATGTTGATTCACATTGACCAAGATTGCGATTACGACTACAGGATTTTCTTTGAACCGCGTGGGATTTAATTGTTGGAATGATCTCATCTTTGATGATGAACGATTCTAATCAGTCCCGCTCCCTGACATATAAAAATGATGACATTGGACTCCGCTAAATCCAATGCATGTGCTTTGGTTTATTTAAGATTTATATTTATTCCTCATCTTTTCAATTATTATGAGGAGGGAGGATCCCATGCTTGTTGTGGCAGGGATCCAAACAACTCGCAGTAGAACTTCACCTTCCCAGAAGTCATCAACGTCAATTGTAAAACTCAAATGACTTTGTATCCGCATTTAAAAGATGGAGGATGACGAGGACACGGCAGGACAGAATGGAATGCTTAAATGTTCTCATCATTTTCACTTATTGCAGTTACAGTTATTCAAACAGGTGCCTGACATGCCCCAATTTTTTTTTATGCCTGAGCTCAAAATGGAGGCATGTGAATTTATAGTTCTGTCATTTGTATGATGGAATGCTATACATACACCTGCAACCTTGTGAGACATTAAACATCATCTAAACATACTCTCAAGTTTTGGGAATTAATAGCATTGGAAATCCCTTTAAAACATTGTAACGTACACAGCCCATCTAATTCAAAAATGTCAAATTGTAAAGGGATTAAACGTTTGTAGTCCAAATTCCTACATTAGCAGCTGCGAGGCGCCCTGAAAGTAATTACTGGGCCATGTAATGTTCCTGAGGCTATTATCCCGCAATTATGTTCTAACATACATTAGTTTTGTGGTACCACTGAAAGTTTGCAATAAAACTTTGTGCAGGCTTTAATATCCAAACCACACATTCTGTCGAATTGTTTAAGCTTGACTCTTGAGAAGTGCTAATTAAATTAGGAAAAGAAATCACGCAAAAGTTTTCGTGTACGACGGCGGTGCTCAATTAATTATTTCATCGACGTGCTTTGATTTTCCCTAATGAATTTGAAGGTTCGTTTCTTAAGCCTGCAATTATGCGTTAGCAGTTTTAATTGAGGGGCATTCGCATTGATTTACACAGTGGAGCAACTTGGGTGGGCCAATTAAAATCTGAAATTGATTAGACTTTCCCCACACGATGACTGTGTGCTTTCATCCTAGCTTTTCACGATTTTTAAAAAATTGCATATGAATTATATTCAAAAACCTTGCGAGAATTAATAATCCAACGCTTTATTAGCAACTTGAAAATATAGATTGAGTTTTGGAAGCGAAGGGAAGGAAATGGAATTATGAGCTAATTAAGAAAATAATTAGAGCACATGGTTGAGTAATTATAATGTAAGGAATTTCTTTCCAACAATTTCCTTCAGCAGAGATTTGGTGTTGCATCCTGGTAGCCTGGGAGGCATGTGCCAAATGGAATTTTAGTTCCACGACTGGCACATTGGATTAAGTCAAAACAAAGGCTTCCAATAAATGTAACGTTATTCTTAGGGCGTTCTAATCCGAACGGATCGCTTTATCAATTTACACTGCGGCGTGTGAATTAAACACAACAATAATGCTCGTCCTTTGCTTTGCCGTGCCTTGTCGTGACAATGGAGTCATCTTTTGACAATTGTTTCTTGTCCCGCAAGGATTCCTTGATTGGATGATGACATAACCCACGCCTAAATGTCTTTGTGCTATTTTCTAATGACGAAATTTATTACTTGCCTTTCCTTCGCCAACCATGTATTTGTAAATAAATTGAAGAAAAACACAAACAACGGATAATCAATCAGAGTGAAGCATCAAGCATCTCTATTTATTCAAGGGACTTGCTTCATCTTAAATTTTGCAACATTGAAAAATGTAGTTTAAAATAATTGCTTTATGTCCAATAATTCGTTTGTATAACAAAAAAAAACTGTTTTGCAATCATAACTAATTTATGCTATTGTTCAATTATCTGCAGATACTGGACATGATGCGAGAAGTTGCATTGGAGGTTGGAGGTACTTTGGAAGACTACGAGGACGATTCCAGTGATTTGTCGGGCTATCATTCAGATTCTGATTCCGCTATCATGACATCCGGAAATTCGCCATATGTTTCACCCCGTGCTCGCTACAATTTTATAAGTCGTTCAGGTAAAACAGCAAAGAAATTTTGGTTCCAGTCTGAAAGAGATAGTAAAATTTGCCCTTGCAATGTGCGTGTTAGTTAACAAGACGAAGAAATTGGTGGTTGCGCTTTCTTCTAATGAAACGGGTCCGCCCCTCAAAACAACGCACTTGATCAAAACATTTTTGAGTAGGAAGAGTAGATTGATATCTCTTTCGCCCCGCCCCCCTCCACTCCTCTGGTCATGAATGAATGATTTCTGCCTCCAATTTAATTGAGACTGATAAGAACAGTGGGGGGATGGATGATGGGTCATATTTTTTATTTTGATAATAATTAATAATCAAAGGGAGGGGCGAATTCGTGGTCGTGTTTGGCGCAAAAGTGAAAATAAATACCCACACAGGATTAGGGCTGGACATGAATGAAAGCTCAGAATGGATTTTGAGATGTGAAATGGAGTTAAGGTGATTTTTATGAGAAGGGGAATTCGTGGTGGAGTGTTGAACTTGAGACAATGAGAAAAGGAGAGTGAGAGTTGAGCAAAAACCGGTGCATTGCTACCCAAGTACATATAACTTAACGGAAGTTTTGGATTTTTTTGGACTGCATTCACGTCATAAAATCACACTAATTCATGTAATCCATCAAATTCTGTCCACGCTTGACCAGAAACCGGTTCAAATTCATTTTCCGTCTGGTTGTGGAATTGATAATTCTGGCCCCGTTATGATTTTATTAGAAAACCTTTGAACAGTCGTATTAATCAATACAAAATCTTAATTGGAAATTGAAGATTAATAAATTGATACGGGTTCTCGTGATTTGGGTAGTTAGTTTTTAGTTTAGTGGATTGATCAATCAAATCATGCTGGGCACCAGCACCACGCGGTTGGATGTGTGAGCTCATGCTGTGCTGGATCTTCACACGATGTTACATGTCTGGATTTGAAATATGTGGAGTTCCCATGCAAGGATTCTTAATTATAAATTGTTAATTGCAGTTCGATCCAAGGCAATCCTCAGACCCCCATTACTGACTTCATCTGGGGTGAGCAGTTCAGAATCACGATCCGGTTCTGCTGGCTCAACAAGAAATCCCGATTTTTCACATTCCACATCCACCGTTTCCAACACCCCAATCCGACCTCGACATGTTAAAATGAAAAATCAGCTCTACAAAAATAATTCGCTGGGTAAGCTTTTAATTCCCACTAGCTCTAATTTAGTCAATTTATGCTTTTGAAAGGAAGATGTACAATTCTGAATGATTTTGTTTGATTTTTATGATCATTGAAGCTCAGCAGGACTCTAAATTTCACTTTGACACTAACTTATAATGTGATTCTTACAATTTCTCTACACTCACGCTATTACTTTACAAATAAACATAAACATTGTAGTAATGGACACCGGACACAGGCCGGGCCGAAACATGTGAGTTATAAATGGAATAATTGTTAATGCCAAACAATTGAGATTTCTATTCGTGTCGTCTTATTGCGTCTGTGGCATTAATCCTCATGCCTTGTGTTTGAGATCTTTCAATCTCCTGATTCAGAACAGATTAATGGTCAAAAAGGAAACAAAAAGTGTTTCTGATGCCTCATAGCCTTGCATCAAGGAGAAATTCGCGAATGACATTTTGCAGCACTCTCTTAAATGGAAAGAGTGTCGTGTTCCGCCGCATCTTCTCCTTTTGCATGGCTTCAGACGATGACCATTGTGACAAGTGCTAATCAGACAGGAATTAAGTCACAAATACTCATTAGTATACATGCCCAGGCGTCCATCTATGAAGTTATTTACCGTTTGCTCTGCTAAGGAGCCCAACTAAATAATTAACACTGTTGGCATTATTAATAATTAGACGTCGCCAAATTAGAAACCGCGCTCAATTCTGTAAGGGAAATGTGTCTGTGTCTTTCTATGTGAAATGGAAACGCGTGAAGAATAGGAATTATTCTAAAGCTTGTTGTTGAAATGCATTTGTATCTCATTCGAGCCCTAATTTGTTTGTTTTTCTAAAATGCAAACATATAATGGGAAGCAAAATCTTTTCTTGCGAATCCGCGCGGTTGGTCTGTACATATTTAAGAATCGTAAATTTGTACTATTGTACTCTTTTATAAGAAAAAACAAATTCGCTATTTAATGAACAAGATGCTGATACGAGTTTAGTTTGGGTCGGGTTCAGGTTGTATGAGACTAAAAGTAATCATAATTTGACGAGCTCTCGCAATTAGACAACTAGAATTAACCATGTATTTTTCAAACCACGCACGCTGCAAAAATGCAATCTTTGTCTTTTTTCTTTGTCTAGGAAAATCAACATTCAGTATTTGCATTAAACGTATTTGTGAATGTATCTGTTTAGTATTCGGTATGGCAAATGTACATAGTTGTGTCTGTTTTGCTCAATTTACACAGAAAAGTAAAGCGGACTCAATCCCTCTATCATTATTTTAAGTGTATGCAGCATTTGAAATTGCACATACGAACCGAGTCGGGAATGAATACACTGCAGCGCATGCGATGAAAGCGAAAAGCCGGTTTTCTTTACCCCAAACCAAGTAATAGGATTCGAAGTGTGAGAAGAAGGAAATGACTCTCACTCAATTCAATTCCAACAATGACATAATGTGACGCGTGATTTAAGCCTGCTGCAATGAATTACAATCTTGTATGATACTTTGAATTCTAATCCAAGAAATTCCAACTCAACTCGTCCACGAGTGCGAAAAACACTTGAATAAATTCGCACGCCGACCTGCATTACCACATGTTCCAGAATTTTTTTGTGCTTGACTGCAACAGGCTTATTTTGCACATTTCGGAAACAAGTGTCATTTTATTTGAGCTGCATATGCCACAAAACTCTTCATCTTTAATGTGCGTTAAATTGACGGTTCACATGAGAAGTTTATGATGGAAAAAATTCACACGCCACGGGCCAAAATTGAGTTGAATGGCACAAAATGAAGTTGTTTTTCCCATGACCTCCGCTCCGAATTCCCTTGACCTGACTCAAGGGTTGCAGGAAATGAGATAATCAAGAGTTAATGTCGCTCGTCGTGTGTATCCGTGTTGGTTTGTTGTTTCTGGGCTTGGATATTCGTATTTTCGATTTGAAAATTATATATGGATGTCAGGAAAATGCCATTATTAAAAAATTAAACATTTGAAATTCCTTATTTACTTCCAGTCTCTACTTCATCATCGGGAGGAAGTGAATCTGGAGAAAGTGTTCGAGGTGAGGAATTTCGTACAAGTCCAGCTGACTTGACTACATGTGTGGATTGCGTGACCGTTGTGTCGGTGCCGGACAACCAGGTCATTGCGCAAGGGGTCAATCACCGCTGCGGAATAACCGCACCAAAGCTCCCGCCTGGACCCTCCGTTGATCGTGACAGTAATGATCGACTTATAACTGAACTTCGGGATGAGATCAATCAATTGCGACGAGGACTTCAGAATGCAAATGCAACGATTTATCATTTTCAAGAACGGGAGAAGCATTTGCTCTCATCCACGAGGTAACACGAAATACTGGATTCTGACCCCCTTTCCAACTTAAGTGTGGGAAATTACAGGGATTTTGTGACACGTCACTTGTGGAATTAGAAAAGGACATGGGTCATAAAATAATCACATGGCATGCAATCACGGCTGCCATTTAGAGAACCGAATATTTTACGATGTTCAAATTCCTTCTTTCAACCATAAACCTTGCCACCCGTGGTTTCAATTTTTGCTGTGTTGAATGCGAGCAGGAAGTGGGAACGTTACGTCGTTAAATCTCGACTTCACTTTCCCACTTAAATCAATCACTTGTAAAAACGAGTTGGAATAAATTAATTTACCACGCATTCAAAAGAATTAGATGACGGTGGTTGGTGGGGGTTGTAGTGTCGTAACATGGTGGTCAAATTACATCACGTACATGCACACGTAGTGAGACTTGAATTCATTTTACAAGTTTAACCCGGAACCCGTGTTTAAAGTGGTTGAAGTTGTAAAATATTTATTGGGTAATCACAAACAGGTTAGAGGAAAGTGGTGGTGAACTGGTTGGAGGGAGATCCAATCAATTGCATTCAAAAGTGAAAGAGGAACGAAGGAATCAGTGGATTCGGGACTACGGGGCTTTGTATGCTCAGGCTCGAGTGGAAACAATGGACTCTTTGGATGCAATTCCGGATTTGGCAAATGCTGACGAACTCAAATCCAAACTCCTTTTCTCTGTTGTTGTGGTCAGTTCACTTCATTTTTTTAATACTCACATGGGGAGGAAATAATTGATTTGTTTGTTATCATGCTGGGAAAATACTTTCACGTCCGGTCAATCTGACGGCTCTTAAATCCTGTTCCACAGCTAAGATGTTGTTCGTAATGTCTAATTAATTCTTGTTGAATTGGCACTGCAGTTGGCGTTCAGGACAATTCAGACACATTTGGCGGATATAAAACGACAAGTTCGACATGTACTTCAAATGGATGCACCTGGAAAACGTCCACCAATCCTCACAAATCCAATCCCACTTTCGCACATTCAATTCCAGCAAATGCACAGTTTAGCCAGCGAAGATCGTTTTCTCCTACCGCTCCAGGCTCGGGCACTTGAGGCTGTTGGGGAATACTTGCAAAGCTCGGGGCAACGATTTGACCTATCTAAGGCAATTGAGGTAAGCTGACTATTGCTTTTGAGTTTATTCTAATTAATGGCATTTTTACTGTTTGGAGCAGCAAGTGGCCAATCAATTGTGGACAACCTTGTATGACTACCCTTGTCTCAGGAAATGCGATGGTTTAATGAAATACATTAGAACTTGTGTTAATCTGGCCTGGGGCCTATCAAACCAAGTGAGTGGGACAAATTCACTAATAGCTAAAAACATGTTAAATTGTATATTATATTTATATTTGTTTTTTTTGCAGACGCCGATATGTGTTCTGGAATATGAGACGCGTGTGTTTATGCGTGAAATGCACGTAAGATTTCATTCCTCTGATCAATCCAGTGACACAATCAGGACTTACCTGTGGCCAGCACTCCTTGAAGGACCGAATGGGCCTTGCATTCACAAAGGCGTCGTTATAACTTAACATTTCTTGCAATGAGTGCGTATACGGATTGTATAATTTGTAGGGGTTGTTTGTTGGGCTTTAATACATTGTTGTAAGTGCACCGCTTTATGAATTACACAGACGATTTATGATTATGACTTACTGCCTAATAGGTGTAGATTCATTTAATACATATTACAAAAGAACACAAGGGAAATCAATTCTTAAAATTTGAATAACATATAAAGTTGTGAAGTCAAATGGTGGCTGATAAATTTGAATGATTTTGAGAGTAACATTTAGTGCCATTGTCTGGAAAAGTGGTCACCGTGTGCTTGACACTAGTGTAAATTAATTGTTAAATCCCTGACATTTTCCTAGTTCAGATAGCTAGACGCCTAGCCGTTACTTCATTTATACTATGTTTTATTTTTAAATGGGTATGTTTTATAATAGCAGTTCAACCTCAAATATCGAAATAAGTTAATTAGAAGCCAACTAGCTGCGTCATCAACACACACCGTGTATAAACGTGTACACCTCGTGTACGTGTACACGAGGTATAAAGTCGTTTGCTTAGGGGAGATGGGATTTAAATGGTTTGTAAACTTATCATTAATTTTGTGGTTTTGCTAATAAAAACTTGGTATGAGAATTTGGTTAGCATTCTTATTAGACATTGCATTGGGAAATCTTATCCGATATCAGAAAGTCAGAATGTAATTTGCTGAACTACTACAATTTGGCGAATTTAAGACCTACACTTTGTAATTTATTATATTGAGCCGCTTAAACACAACATTGTACATGAACGCAGAACACTATTGGGATCCGCTACCATAAACAAATTTAATTTTGCAATATCACTTAGCTAATTTTGAAAACTTCCTACTTGCTTGTTTCCTTGACCAGTCAAGAACAAGTTGCCATTGTGGTTTTAACTCACTTTTTTAAGGCTAATTCCGTTCATTTCGGTAGGATTACAATTTTACAGATAACGTACATTTTTCTATTAGAATGACGACTTGAAATGACCACATTA
The DNA here is from genome assembly GCA_036851895.1 of Orthonychiurus folsomi. Lineage (NCBI taxonomy): Eukaryota > Metazoa > Arthropoda > Collembola > Poduromorpha > Onychiuridae > Orthonychiurus > Orthonychiurus folsomi. The sequence goes on from JAAXYW010000274.1 coordinate 25,867, forward strand.
AATGTTAAAGAATGGCATCAACTCCTTGGGGCAGTTGACTATTGCTGTGCACTTATTGGCATATCTTTTGTCCTTGGTGCAAATTGGATTTAACTGGAACTGGATATAAAAAAGTGTTGCTTAATCACGGATTTGCAAAGTACCAATTTGTGTTTTGAATGAGCCAGGGAAAGCAAAAGCATCTTTTGAGGTCAATTCCAATTCCTTAGCCAGACCCAGTTCATATGTTTGAAAACTCATTTAAAAGAATTAGATTTGGAAGCAACTACAATATTTCAGATCAAGTCAAACTTAAAGTTTGGTGAGTGTGTGGGCACAATCGCCCTCCTCTACATCTCAATTTTACCCATGGACTCTATTAACTAAAATAAAAGCCGGGCATTTTGCATTGTACAGGGCGGCTAATATGTATTGCCCCCTACCTGGGGCTGGAACCACAAGTCGCACAGGTATGTTTGATACGTCGTTGGAAAGTTTAGCTCAATGTGGATCTCTGGTAAAAATTTCAGACGATTCCGGCAGTGCGATTGCGCGCGGCGCTTTAATGAAAATAAAAAAATGAAAAATGTCATATTTTCGCTCATTTTCTGATGTGTCCTGTCGCGAGATGAAAAAAAAAACTCACCTCAAGATTAAATTCTGTGTTAACATTCTGCTCGATTTCATTTCCCAAATTCGTCTGATTCAAAATATGGTTTATTTTTGTTTTTGACAAAAAAATTTAAATGGCAAATCTCACCGGTCTCACCCAATCACTGGCAAATCTCAGTGTCACCGATGAAACTTTCCATTTTAAAAATGCTGTTAAAAACAAAAAAATTGACAATTTTTAAATTAACAATTTTTGAAAATGAAATCGAGCAGAATGTTAACACAGAATACAATCTTGAGGTGAGTTTTTTTTCATCTCGCGACAGGACACATCAGAAAATGAGGGAAAATTTGATATTTTTCAGTTTTTTATTTTCATTAAAATGCCGCGCGCAATCGCACTGTCGTCGGAATCGTCTGAAATTTTTACCAAAGATCCACGTTGAGCTAAGCTTTCCAATGACGTATCAAATATATCTGTGCGACTTGTGGTTCCAGCCCCAGATAGGGGGGCAATACATATTAGCCGCCCTGTACAAAGCGGTTGCCATATTGCCAATAATTGTTTGATCTATGCTAGGTGCGGGACGCGGCAGGGCAGAGTTCACTGAACTTGGCGCCTGGGCGTCTGCGGTATCGCTGTCCGCGTTGCGCAGTGAAAATATTTGCGTATTTATGCATTCGCATTCCGGGAGCTCCCACGGCGTAGATTGTCATTCTTGCGCCGTCAGTCATCAACGTCGGGCGCCGGTTAAATTAGATATTCATCATTCAATTTGTGCCTTCTATAATCAATTAAAACGAACATTGCAATTTATTTTTGAGGACCAATTATGACGGAGAACAATGCGACCGTGCCAGTAAGTAAAAGTACATATTGTTTGAAAGCAAGTAGTAAGTAAATCGAAGTAAGCTCGCAAATTTGCTATTGTAGTGAAAAAAATCAAAATTCAAAAGTAAATACCGCCCCCCCCTTCCCCCTTTAGGATTTATTTAAACATGTTCACAAAGTTGACACAACTCTAGATTTTATTCTGGTGTTGCCAATTCTTCAACAAAACTTCCCAATGTTATAGTTTAGCTTTAGGACTCTTAACTGTACAATTCTTAAATCTACCTTAAAATTTTGAAGACAAGTAGTCAGAATTTATTATTTACGAGTCAATTACAAAATAAATTGCAGGTTCAGCCACAAGAAAGTAGTAGTCCAACTATATACAACTCAAAAACCGTCAGACACACAGAAAAAGGGATTGTTCCAGGTAAGCATTTGGCTTTTGTTACTCGTTTTACATAATTAATAATAAGCAAGTCACATATCAGAACATTCTACTTGAACTTCATAGAATTAACGACAATTTCCAATGCACAAGTACACCAGTGCTATGTGCAAAACCTGATTAATTAACAAAATAACTGATAACCACAAAAATTTCCCGAATGCCATTTCCGTCAAAGAATACGAGTAAAAATTTAAGTTCACTTACTCGAATCAAATGGCTCCAACTATCTCTCTTGAGTTTCGTTTTGTACTAATTAATTAGCTAAGGCAATGTATGTACATATATTTCATAGTTTCTTTTGCGTTCAAAGCATGATAGGCTGCACCCAGTTTAGAATTACTTTGAACTTTGCATTTCTTGTGGAAAGTTGTTGTTGTTGTTGTACGTCTAATTCCCTGCAACAATACGGACTAGGCCAAGCGGAACCGCTCCTACACTTTTATTGCAATCTGTTATTACATCCTTGCAGTTGGTCAATGTTGGCAAAACTGACTTCATAGAGTTCCTCGCCACACTAAAAAAGTTAAGTAAACTGGATATTTAATTTTTGATGTAGCTCCTTTCTATAACCAAAATCGAGTTCCGTTCACTGGAAGATGCAGTAAGGATTTGGTTGAGAGATACACGGATGCGATGATGTCACTGGCAATAAAACGTGAAGAAGTTATGCAAGTTGATATTACTACTGTGATGAAGGGAGTGCATTTAATATGTTTTCTTCTAATATTTTGCTTTCCAAATAGAAATGCAATAATCATAGGACTCAACCGAGAAGACAAGAAGTATCCCAATTTTATCTTTCCAAATCACACTGCACCATTACCTAGCCCAATCAAATCTTACCGACTTTACCAAAAAGCACTGCATGCTGAGGTACGTCTAAAATTTGCTGGAGCAAAAGGAATGACGCTAGATCTGTTTAAATTGAAAAAAATATCCCAGGAGCGAAATGATGTCCGACAATCTTTGGTAAACCAAACGGCGGCAAATATGTTTTATACTAATTAAGTAATACAGCATTTACTGACGCCTGCTTGACATTATAGGATGGAGTACTTGGCACGAATGTGGTTGAACTTCTTGACACTGCTCAACTTCTGTTGAATGAAAATGAATACCGAATTAAGGAGGATGAAAATGAGCCATACACTTCTTATCCTCATTTGATGCGTCCAGATCCACCCAAATATAATCAGATACCTATCGGATATGGAAGACATGAACATGAAGGAGATCGGATGCTACCATACGACGATCCAAATCACATGATAGATGATGATGGCTACCCAGACTTTGATATTGTCATTTATGAAAAGGCTAGTTATCCACCTGTTGTTGACAGATCGCAGATGCGCTATGGTGTGACTCTGGATGGATTGGGCTATTCATGGGAAGAGAAATTGGAAATTGACAGGAAGAAAGCTAGGGCACTTGCTGACAAGATAATTGATATAGAACTGCATTGCTATAAGGCCCTGCTCAAAAAGAAGCTGAAAAAAGTGAACAAATCCAAAAAAAAGAAAATGTGGAAAGCTGAATTAAAGACACGCCGCGGGTGGCAATTTCGTTTGGATATAGTGCGGAAGCATAGGGCGAAGTATCACCCATTACCTAGAGTGACAAAAGATGAACTTGAACTTGAATGTAAGAAATGTGAGGAATGTGGGATGGACAATTCAAATTTTAATTGATTGAGGAAATTTTTACGGAGACAAGTAACAAGGTGACCAAATTATATATAAGCAGACCAAGTGTTCAAAATATATTTGTCAAACATGGGAATGTGCAGTAAGATGAATTTTTGGTGCTAATAAAAAAAATTCAATTGAATGTAAGGGACCGAAATCACTAACTTTTTTATAGTATCTCTGGAAAGGTGGACAAAGTCCAAGCAAGCGTATCTTCCTATCTCTGTAATTAAGGTTAGCAAAGTCTAAGGAAACGCGTCTTAATGGTGAGCAAAGTCCAAATAAACGTATTGCCATCGCATCTTTGTAAATGCTAACAAAGACAAGGTAAATGTGCGTTATCTATATAAAGGTGAACAAAGGCCAGGTAAAATTATCTCTTCTCTGGAAAGGTGAACAAAGTCCAAGTAACGATATCGCATCTTTGTAAAGGTGAACAAAGTAAACGTTTGATTGTTTGATTTATGTCTTAATTGGTACCAAAGTGATGCCTACCTCTAATCTCAGATAAGGATGAGCGTGAAGGCATGCGACACAAATTGATAGCTAATTACAGGCTAAAAAGCGGACACTTTACAAAGAACAGCCGCCTCAAGCAAAGTGTTATCTGATCCGCCCCCACATGCCGAAGAAGGTACGTCCGAGTGGGTATAAAAGGAGACGCTCCGACCTAGGGGAGCTTCAGTTTATGCCTCCAGTTCCGACTGACCGGATCTCCCAAAACTTTCCCCACGCTCTTTAGTTTCACCAGGATCATGGGCGACCAGTCATACTTGCACCTTATGACAATGCCGAGCAGCCTCAAAGCCAACTCGAGACCAACTACTTTCCAGCATCCCGTCGACACCGCAACACGCCGACCAGTTTTCCGGACCCCAGAAGAAGAGCCTGACCAGCAGATGACGTCGGATGAGGACGGCAACCATGAAGACGATGTAGGAGAATTTTCTGATGCAAGCGGGAGTAGTGCGACGACTGGAGCAGACACGTTGCATCCCCTGCGTGCTGAAACGAAGGTATGTAGTCATACTAATCCGGAAAACTAAGTTTGGTTTAAATTCTTGAATTGTTAAAAGTTTGTTGTGTAATGTTCCAATTTTTTTGTTTCAGAGCTTCGAAGAAAAACGCATCTCATCGGCCAATGAAAAGGAGCCGTCATTTGCTGATTGGTTCGGACTGAACCTAACCCAAGCTCCGTTATTTGAAAGAGTTACTTCTCTGACCTTTCACAATAATAGGACCATCTCGTTCGTTGACAACAATGGAACCGTTTATCCCGACATTCGATTGCCAACAAGTATGTATATTTTTCAATTTCCATTGACTGCCCATGGGAATCACAACTTAGCCTAGATCTTCTTCTATTGTATTATTTCAGCTCCAATTTCTCCTGCGAACGCCCAGAAGTCACAAGCAACTGAAGGAACTGATGACCAGAATCTGCAATCAGCTACAACTACTGGATTCCCAAATGCTCAACAATTACCTACCGTACGAGATTTCTTACCGCCACTACCTCCGCTACCCAACTTTGAGGTCCCTCGACCACTGCAACAGGCGCCGAGTCAAGCAGCAGGATTATCTAACGCCCCTTCAAATCAGCTTGTACATCGCCGAGGAGCACGATTGCAGCGAAATCAACCCAACCACTGGAAGAATTGGCATCTGAAATACTACTTTGTCTACCCAAATCGCCCTTACTACTCTCGCGGAGAAGAAGTGGAATACTACATCCAAGGAAGTGCTCAAGACATCTCAGCGGAAAATACTTCGTTTCGATCAATCGTGAGGAACCCACTTGGAGAATTGTGCGATGTGCTCATCCGAGTGGACGCCAGACACAAACATCGCTATCTGTGCAGTTACTTTGCTGAAATCCCTGGAATCTACAATTGCACCGTTCAACTCCGCAACCGAGGAATGATCCACGTCGAGGGAAGTCCTTTTCAGACGAAAGTTTCACGTGACTATACCGAAATTAGAGAAGTGGCAGTGGGAAGAATTCCTCATCGATATTCTGATCGCCCGAACCAGGGATGGAGAATTTGTGTTGAGCCTGAGACTGGAAAGGTACGTTTATTTACCAATTTTAATAGTATCTATATTTATTTGTCATTAGTTATACTAGTTAAAAGGATACTAGTTACAAACAATTAAACATTACGACAAAACATTATATTTTAGATACCTATACAAGTATTAATTTCGAATAATTCTAACAGATTTTTGTCATCAATCCAACCACACATCAAATCCACATCGCGTCTATGAGCGGCGAGATCCTCAAAACGTTTGGAGGAATGGGATCAGAGCATGGCAGACTCAACGCACCGTCCGGAATCGCGATGGATGCTGTCAACCAACGGATTCTCGTCACCGACAAAAACAATCATCGAATTTCTTCATTTAACTTGGATGGATCCTACGATAGGAGCTACTGTTTCTGCGGACGCGGCGATGGGAGACTGTTTTATCCACGCGGAATTGCTGTATCGCCAAATGGAGCTTACATCGCTGTTGCTGACCATGGAAGCAATCGAATTCAACTCTTCGACAAACACGGAAAATTTCTCAAAAGGCATCTGCTTTCCTTGGACCCGAGATGTGCAGTTAATGAATACTTCGTGGAAGATCTTGAACCATCTTGTGCACTTTGCTTCGACAAAAACGGTAAGTCTAATATCTGTTTCTAACCACTGCATATTGTGTTGTTAATTACGTTACTTGAATTATAATTTGACTAGACTTAAATCAATTTTTTTTTGAAAAAATATGAACTAATAAACACATATATATTTGTTTTGTAGGAAAACTATTATACTTTACGGACGAGACCAGACGACTAATCTTCGCAATTAACTTGGAATTCACTGAAAAGTGCATCTTTACACCACCTGGGAATCTTGAAGGAACTGGAGGAATCACTGTCGACGGCACGGGAAATATCGTCATCTGCGACACACCAAAAAGTTTGATTCGAATTATGACTTCAAACGGATTTCTCATGACCGTCATTGAAACCGTTCTGAGCCCACTGGATGTCGTCGTGCTGAAATCAGGAGAACTTCTCATCATGGACGTCGTCGGAACTATGCGCCGTATTTAATGTAAAAGCTAGCTAATTAGCCGAGGTAACTAACATTCCAGCCACTTTACGATAGACCACCCACCTCTAACAACTCCTGTCCCTATGCTTTTAGTACCACTTTACCCGGTATTGATAAGTCATGAGTATATATATGTATGGTCCAAAGTATTGAATTGTATGCGCGAAATAAACACGAATACGCAATGTAAGAATCCTGTTAGCACCCCTTAACCCTGTAATAAGTCAAAAATATATGTATGTTCCAAAGTATTGAACTGTATGCATGAAATAAATACGAATACGAAATGTAAGCAAACCCTGTGCTCCGCTTTCAAATTTATTTGTGTACCAGCAGACACGTTTTAAAATGGAATCAGATTTCATCGAATCTCTCCTCAGCGTACTGAACAAAATATTTTGCAGATATCAAAATCGGTGTTGGTTAGGTTGCATATGGCATACTCGAGTCCTAAATTAATTTTTACTTCGGCTAAAAGTTATTCTAAGAAATTCCCAACATAAACTATGCTAGTCTGCGTAGTAATGTAGAACATATCGATTGCGAAAAACTTGCACAAAACAGAAATTAGTTTTCCTCCATCCGAATAAAAAGAAACTAGAATTTGGCAGAGTTGGACTCACATTTTTTATTAATCAAACGAACAATAATAAAAATACACCTGCGTACGAACTCAAGTTTTCCCAAATCGGACCCCTCCTTCCCCCCACCGTTCTTTCGTCAATATTTAGCTAAAACACTTTTCAGCAAAAATACAATTACAAAAGCGATTCAAAGGAAATCAGATCTGATTCCAGGTGCTCAATTAGCTGGAACGAGTTTTCATCCCTCAACATGATGTCGGCATTGGTGAACTCGGACTCATTTTCTAAGCTATAACTGTTGTTCTCGTTACAATTGATTATGTCGGCGGAGACAGAGCTTAGCATTGGATTAGGATGAGCTAGACCGTTGTAATACTCATGGATGGGGACAGACTGTGAGCGGCTATTCATCAAATTGTGATTCTTGATTACTTCCCCTGTATTTTCAGATGTGTGTCGGTATCTTTTGTTAAGCAAGGATCTTAATTGTGGCCACGAGTCATCGTCTCCCGTTTGACTGAAGTAGTTGTTTAATTCCGGTTCGTCCCTGTAAATTAATGACAAATGCGGATTTGTAAACTTGGGGTTATAAATTGATATTAATTCAAGAGTTTGTGCTTACCCATAGCTGTCACTTGGGCGAGCAATCTAAAAAATAAACACAATAAAGATTCAGGCCAAAATTTTGTTTCAATTTCACAGAGTCAGTTAAATCCATCAAGACTAAACTCATAATAGCCAATTTTTATAGATGAAATTAGTAAATCGTACGCAATGCAACATTTGTTATCAAAAATATAAAAACTTTGACTAAGACTAAGCTAAGGTTGAGGGTAACTTTCCAAGGTTTGATTGGATTTAAATTACTAATCCCACTTTCATAAATTTTGCTTTCCAATGCGTGAAGGTCTGAAGTTTAAAGACAAAAAGCACAAACGTGAAAGATTTTTGTGTACTCACTTCAATATCTCGTTTTGTCCATCCTTTGTTGACGTCAAAACTCCTTGTTCGTTTGCGCAGTTTACTAATATTAATATTGTTTTCATAGCTGATCAATATTTCCACAAATTCATCAACGCTTTGAAACTTGTAGTTGAGTATAACGGATCCCCAGTTCAATAACTTGTTTTCTAAAGCTGAGCTTCCAAAATTAAAATCAACGGGTTCAATTATCTGCAGCTTTGGTGACTTTATGTTAGTTGCGCATTTTTTAATATTTGCATAGCAGTACTTGCTGTTTCCCCTCTGCCCAAGGCGGCGGGCTTTGACCTAATTGAAATAAGTAAAAAGTAAGTTGCGTTGGGTGGCAGTTGTTTTGAAGTCCCAAGAAAGCCTAAGAGAATTACTTACCTCTGGGAAAACTTGGCGCACAATTTTGCCAAAATCGGCTGTAGACACTGGTTTCTTTTTTGGTTCGTTTGTATTTAAATTATACTCAGCAATATAGTTTTTGTATAACTGGTACACCTGATCAGAAACAAAGGAATGCATTGTGTTGTTCTTGTCAGCATTGGCAATCAGCTGTTTCTCATGCATAATTAAGAAGTCATCTTGTTTTACCTCATCCTTTGGAATAGCTGTCTCGTAGTCCTGTTCAAAATTATTCCTCAGCCACTCACTCGTTTCTGTAAAATCCCCCAATCTACTTTGTGTATTCAAGGAAGCTGCAGATGAGGAAGAAGTCGGAGATGATGATGCGGAGTTATTTGATTGATTAATTCGACAAAGGAATAGGATTTTCTCCGTTTTGTTCAAATTATTAAAATCATTGATCAGCAGAGAGATCTTGTTCTCATTGACTTCATTCAAATTATTTATATTATTTTCCAAGATCTTGTCAAGAATTAATACTCGTTTGCTATCCATTATTCCTCTTGTCTTGGCCAGTCAGTATCCTTGGATTTTGGATAAGTTTCTATGTGAAGTTTTGCTTTCCGCCAAATCAAAAGCTGACACACTTGGGGTGACACTCCACAAACAATGGGCTTTTGACAGTCTGTATTTTAACTGAGTTTATAAACAACCATGATTAATACTGAGCTGTGAATTGACTTGGTTGGAAGGGTGAGTGTTGGGTGCTGGTTGTATTTTTTGGACGACACAGAGGCCAGGCAGCAGAAATGACGGGAGTCTGTAGGCAAAGCTTTTGCATTGCACTCCCTCCTCAATCCGTCATCTTGAATCCTTCCCCAATCCACCCGACTTCGGAGATATTACACCAACTAGTCTATACTGCACTACTCCTACCCAATAGGTTATTCCATACTTTATGTCATTCCTACCCTCAACACATGTTCTTTGTTATTGTTCCCCCGACCCAGGTTCCAGCTCATCATTCCATTCCATTATTGCCCAACCCTGTTTGAAATTCTATATCTTTCAGCTGAATCCATGGCCTACTAACGGGCTTTCCATATGCGCGTTAACTATTTACCAAACAGACATATTTAAATCATAGAAATAGTCACAGGTCAGTTCAATGATGACCTTAGGTATAACCCTAGGGTCAGTGTTGAAAACTGAGCTGGGTTTCAACACGCATCATGCTATGCCATGCCATGCCGGTTTGCTTTCTTTAAAAAATTGGTTTTTATCTTCCCACCTCGTCAATTCCTAAATAGGAAAGGAGCATATAAAAATGCTCACAAGGCCTCAAGACGTATTCAGTTTTATAGTCGTTGCACGTGTGCTGGAGAGCGTTGTAAATTGCATAATTGGCAATAGATGTGGTTTTATGGACGGACCATTGGATGAAATGTGCTCAAGTCAACTAGAGCAGAATATTTCGCCTCCTCCTTGCACTTCATTTTCCCAGCAATAAAGGGATTTGCATTTCCTCTACCAATCCAAATCCGACGAACCATCTTTCAAATTATGGGAAACACATTTGGCTCAGCTGAGTTTTATGTACTCTGGGTCGTGCATTGTACAATCATGTGCAACTTGTACGGTTATTTATAGATATACATGCAACTCAGATCTGATATTGTGCCAATTGTTGCGTAGTAGCTCAACGTTTTCAAGCTGGTTTCGTTTCCTTCCATTGTTTTTATTTAGGAATTACTCATCCTACATTTTATACCCAATAAACGAATTCTCAAACATTTTAAAGATAGAATTTGCAATCATACCGTTTCTTTATCTCAAACTTAAGTTACTTAACGCAGTAGTGATGTTTCAAATTAACATATTATGCACCACGCACCGTATTCGTATTGCGTGGGAGATTATCACCATTTGTCTCATTTGTTATGATTGAATTCAGAAGCGACAGCATGCTTATAAATGTTCGGAGTGTGAATTATGCAAGTGAAAGTGAAATGAAAACAAAATCTACCAAGAACAGCCAGGCAACTTTCTCTAAGCTTCTAAGTGTGTATTTAGGTGCGATGCATAATTGCATGACAAAATTATAATGCTTACGATGATGATGATTGGCTGCCACCCGCACCCGCCACATAAATGGTTACCAAAAATACAAGAGAAATTTATTTAAAAAGCCCAATATGCACGAAAATATAATTATTGAAAAAATCAATAGCATGTGCTCTCCTGAGAAAATAAAGACTTGAAAATTAACATGTTTTAGACGTGTGTACTGCATAATGCAGGCAAGATATATTAACCCGAATTGTCTAAAGAGTCGGTGAGCATTTATGAAACAAAGGAGCCCAATGACGCTTAGAGTAACATGTACTAGCTAGTACTAAAATCAGCTGGAACGAATTTTATTTGTTCAACACACTAAGACGTTTAACAATCCGTTTACCAATTACACGACACGCCTACTAATCAAAATAAATGAGTAATAATTTCCACTCATCTTCAACTATACTTTGGACTGCTGCAATGCAATGTCCCGCTAGTATTTTACTTCAAGGCCTTGCAAGTGAGACGTCAACTTAATGTCAATTTTGCCTGCTTTGCGTCATCACTCAAATAATTCCAAAAAATATCTCCTCACCCATTTGTTACTATCACAACTTAAAAGTACTTTGCAAAATATATGGCTTAATAAATAATAGTCATTCTAATTACTTGCTAAGAATTATACAACTAACTTATACTGCATTTGATAATCCGTTTCCTTTGTATACTATTTTAGATATTGCATAACGTCAGTTCCTTATTTGCATTACATATGCCACACGAAAAGGCTGGATCCACGCCGTTATTTGTACGGTGCTCATTATTGTATAACAAGACAAAACGTTTGAAAAATATTTGTAAATTATACACTTTCAAAAAGCACCAGTTTCAATTCACTATAATGACTATAGATTTTCTTAAAGGTGCCGGTTGCATCTTTGAGTACATTTCTAAAAGCTAGTGTTATTCATATCACACAATCAGAAAATGTTCAGTTCTGATCCTACTCAATGCGCCCTGGTGACAAAAATCCCACTGAATAAACCTGAATAAACCAAGGAGAATATGACAAATGTTTCATCATTGCAATTATTGGCGGAGATTGTTGACGAAACTATACAAAAAAGAAAAAGATCGCCTAAGCACAGAACCAGAATCCCAGAAATTAGAAATAAGCACAATTTCGTAGAAAGAACAGCCCAGGAAAGAACTTCCCATCATACAAAATCCTCCGAATTCAGAAACTTACAGAGATTCAGGATTCTCGGGAATCACAGAAAGGCTCATGTAGCAATAAACTCTATAATAATTGTACTCAAAGTTGTTTGTCTTGCTTACGTCACTGCTTTAAGTCAAAAATTTCAATAAGCAAAGGTTCAACTTCCCGTGGATTAACCTCAAGGAAAACCCTCAAATGGTTAGAGTTAAGCTCATGTAGTTCGGCTATTTTACGAATTAACTGAAGATACGTAGACCTTGCCTCACAACCATTGAGCGTGGATTCCAAATAGCGTTTCAGAAGATAGTAATAAGAATCCTGTTCTAATTTCACTACATCCTTGTGGACTACATTCGGCCGTTCTGGTGTGAACAGCGTAATGGCACATAAAATAATCATAATATTTTCATCGGATCGCCAAACAGATTTAAAAGATCTCACAAATCTCTGGTGTTCCTCATATAAATTTCCCCTGGCTTCCTTAAGCACACCTAGTTTAATGTTGTAGCCGAAGCTATGAGGTATCTGAAATTACCGCAAACCAAATAAAAGTTTACTTTACTGGTATTTTGAGAACTGTCAGAGTGCTCCAGAACTACTAAGGAAAGAGCTGTTGCACTCACATTCCAAGAATCCCTGTCAGGGTCATATGACACAGCACTCCTCAAAATCATCATTTCTGTGCAACTGCCCTTTAAAAGAGCAATTTGATCTTCTTGACACATATTTTTAAAACTCGAAATCTTTTTCGACATTTGTATCAGCCTTCGAATAGCGATATCAGTCAAATTTATCACATTTATCAGAGAAGGATCTGAGGTTTCCTGAGAAAATAAAATATAAAAATAACTCTGGAATAATTACGTGTTATAGTAGCTTAAACTAGTTTCTTACTGTTAATTTGAATGGTCCCTCAGCATCCACTGAAATTAAACAACATTGGGCAATTACATTAGCATCTCATTAATGTTTAAAATACAGGTCAATTATTGAGTTTGGACAATTCGATTATTGAAAATTACCTGGCGCGTGCAGAGCTTGGCTGGCTATTCTTAGTTCATTGAGTTTAGCTCTTTCTGCTTTATTCAGCTCCCTGGATTGGGATCCATCATTCCTCCCCAACATTCCAAAGGAATTGTATTCCGCAGTAATGGCCACACTCAGAATTGAATCCATCGTATTCAGGGGAAGCGGTATTGCTTCTTCTTCACCCCTATTGCTACCTTTGCTGTGTCCGTTAAATGTTGGTAGTTCTGGATGGCTGTGGTTATGACTGGCCGTAGGATTTCTTTCATGGTCATAACTGCTATTGTTATGCATGGCAGCATAATTCTGAACTGATTCATTGACATTGTGATGGTTGTTGATTACAATGTTACTCGAGCTGCAATCTGGAAATCAAAATTTTGTTCAAACTTCAGATATCAGATGAAAATATCAGAATCATTACTATATTTTATAATTTTACCAACAAGGTCCGCATCAGGTGGCGATTCCGCCAATCCAGGGCGAATTAAGGAAGAAAGAAGGGGTGTGTGATTTTGCTCACTGCTTCCAGTGGTGTGTGGGTGAAAATTGGGCTGCACATGATGCGAAACTCCATCTAAAATTTAACGGCAAAAGATCTTCAATAAAAGTTTCAGATGTCAACGACAAATGTATTTCGCCTAGCAGCATTTTAGAACTGATTTTGCAAATTAAATTGAACGACTAAAACTAACTAATATGTAATCGCTTTAGCTAAGAAATACTTACACATTCTTGATTTCAGAGATGATGAACCCAACTGCATTTTCTCTGATGAATTACCATTCAAAATATGGCTGTTATACGGCATCACATTGACGTGGTGCCGTAATTTATGACCACGACCACCTTCATGAGAAGTAATACCCACCACAGTTGGATCTAATAGGTCATGACCGTTGCTTCTGTGATAAGTAAGATGAGCACTGGATTCCGATTCCATTTGCGAAATGCCCAGTGGATGCATTTGCTGAGATGATGGACCACATGCTTCAGACGAATTTGATGAATTGTCATAAGAAATAGCATCCTTAGGAATATGTTGAATGATAGAATGCTGCTGTGAATCCTCAGCGTGATGGGATTTAATACAATTTAATCGTTTCTTATCTTCCAGATTTATACGAACGATATTATTTTTGTCTAATTCATCATCATGATGGTCTTCGTTTGGTGGAAGCTGGCAATTCGATGGTGAATTTGACTCCTGATCCTCACGGAGAATACAACAATTTTTAGCAAGTGGTCCATCGTTTCCTGAAGGCGGAGCATCTGAGCTTTGTCGTTTTAAGCGATTTTGCTCAATTTTCTGCCTCTTCACCTTCTTTTCCTCGTCAGTCATGATCCATTCCTTTTTCATTCCAATATCCATGCATTTCTTCAACCGGCATTTTTGACAAAAACGCCTCGTAACAGGATCAACCTGTCATCAGATTCGTATTAGTGCCTGCTAATTTCACAAAATCAAGTTGTGCTTTACCTTGCAGTTATCATTGAATGGGCAAACAAAGTCCTATAGGAAAAGAATTTTGACACTAATTATATTTACTGCCAACTTTCACTGTTATTAAAAAAAACTAGCCTTGTGTTTCAATGCATTTCTCCGAAAAAAGGCTTTGCAAGATTCACAAGTTATAGCACTGAAATTAAAATCAAATTATTATGGTATTATTATGGTTTAGGTATTATTATGCTTACAGTAAAATTCTTACTTGAAGTTATTGCCCAATGCCTTATCCCCACAAACACCGCATATCTTTGTGTCAACTTTAATGCCTTTCAAGCTGCCAAGAAATAAACAATTAGTTTCATCACATACTATCACTTTATATTAGTTTGGAACATTTTTAGAGTAAACAATAGTATTACACACCTATTTTCATTCATTTCTCCGTGATTTGGTGGACTGCAAGATCTACTATTGTCGCCTTTTGATAAATTTCCTTTAAAATCACCTTCTGAATGGGGAACCAAAGTTTCTAGCCCTTCAGTCTGCATTTTTCCAATGCAAGGCATATGGGTGCTGTACGAATTTGGATCTAGCACTTGTCCGTGTTGCCAGGAAGTACCATCACTGTTACTGCTAATAATTAATACTAGTCAAATCACCACGACTCAAAGCAAATTCAAATCATTAAAGCAACTGAGCTCACCTTGAAAAGTTCTGACCCTTTAGCAGTCGCACAAGTCCCTGGGAAGACGAAAATGATGATCCCACTTTATAGTTGCTCAGCGGACCATTCCCAATGACAGAATTGAAATTCTGATATTGAAATTCAGATTCTTGTTGCAGAAATGCCTGTGAAAAATGGGAAATCAGTAAAACATCGTAATCGTAAATCCGCCTTAGATGTTTCATATGTTTATGTATGACTAATGGAAGTATAATTTGGAATGACATGGGCAAGACCCAGTTTAGTCTTGTACTTAAAATTAAGGACTAAAGTAATTCAAAAATTGAACGGAAGTTGCTGGCCTGAACCTGGGAAGCCTCGAGTCCTGAATTGATAGTGATCAAAGAGCCAAAAATTGTTTATATTGTTAATTTAATCACTATATAAGACGAGTTCGGTAGATTTTTATTTGGTAAACAAGAGCTAGCAAGGAGGATGTATAATGTACAAAGTATTGAGTACATGCTATGTCTTATCTGGAGGAAATAAATGACTCACGATTTAATGGCTGATGGAGTGATCCGCCACCCAGTCATCAAGCCTACCTACCACTAAATCCTGGAACCAATTTTATGGTTTGTCGTTAACTATAAACGTAATTTAAACCACGTATGAATGTCAAAAATTCAGAGAGCCCCATCCGTTACAATACTTAATTCCGCGTGAGTGCGAACAAACTTAACTTTAACTTAATAATACGTCCTTTTAGAATATGTTACGTACCGCCAATCAAGTTTCAAACAATTCTGAATCCGCCACACCAAGACACTTGACTACACTTTCTTGCCAGTGCAGTAGAGCAATGACATTCTTTCCCGGACAAAGGAAACACAACAAATTAATCACCCAAGTCGTAGTAAACTTAATTACAAGTCGCAAAATACGTCACTTCACCACTATTGACAATCGCAAATTCTCTGTGTACAAAGTCGACTAAAACTACAACCAACGCCAACAAATCTAGCTTTTCCCTCTCCATTCAACACTCAAGCAACAAACACCCTCAATTAATGCAGAAATAGGAAAATTATTCAGACTGGTGTTAGAATTGCAGATTTGAATGAGGGAGAAGTATGCGCTGATTCTCAAATTGGGGAATTGGGATTAGGACTGGGGAACGCAACGGAGGTGGATTTGTGATTTTGATGGCAAAATAGTCGGTCAGCTGAGGGAAACACGGACGACACGAAGTGATAATGCTAAAATCCATGTAACCAACCATCCACAAAACCACTTGACGTTGTATTACCCCATGCCAGGTCTCACACCCACACCATGCATCATCCTTCACCACTACTAACTACAGCTGTCTAATACAAGTTCCTGCATTAAAAAGAGTATCTCAATAAGGATATTTCACAATGTAAAAGTACAAATTTGGAATTAGAATTCAAGAAATATTTATTGTTCCTAACTGAAACATGCCACGTCACGAAGTATATACATAATATGTAATATTTAGAAGACAAAATTGGATATACTAGCCTTGGCTAGAATTGGCATGCTTATTTAGAAAATAAATGTAAATTTATGAGTCTTTCAAAATCTTTGAATTTTGATCCAGGCTTCTTCTTGGTCTTTAATTAAATCACACGCAGCTGCAAGCAGAGCGGCAGGCTGAAATTAGGATTTGATCAGGAAAAATGAGCTGTTTTAATTTAAGTCAATCTTGAGCTGAAGGAAGAAGGCACAAGGAGGAAACAGAATTCACTGCTCATATTTGTTTGAAATTACTTGTAGTTTGCAAGCAGTAAGCATTGAAACCTCTGATAGCAAGCAAGCAATAAAGCACAACATTTCACTCTGTCACCAGCAAGTATCCGCATGTTATTTCATTTGGTTGAAAACGCATGGTCAAAGGTCAAGGAGTGACCATGCATGCCATTGAATTGCTCAACCAAGTCGGATGCAATGTAATGTGTGTGTAACCATGTATGATTGCATTTTAACTACTAACCATGCAACTTTGGGGATCTTTATCTATTCATTCACAAAGAAAATTGTATCACGTTTTGAGAATGCATTCGTGAAGTTCAAATTAGAAAACTCCCAAAAAACGCATGTAATTTTTCAGTTAAGGAATAATATCAAATATTATCATTCGGAAATAGCGTACAACAGTGAAATAGCCAGGATACTACAAAAAACATGTAATGTCAAGTGCTGTGTAGGTCATGGTAATCAAGCGCAGACGTCATTCGGCCAGAATATGTTATTTGCTGTAAAAACAGTGAGTGACAAGTACCGGACTTACTGGAGGAGGACTCAGGACTGAAAGACGGAATTTCCAGCAATATGTACCAGTTTTTCAGCAATTTGTGCATGTAATAATTTTTTGTGAAATGATAGTCGTTGTACCTGAACGCATGATTCCGTGCGTCGTGTCTAATAAATACAATGCCAGGCAGGGGTAAATGCAAATGTAGGAATAATTTGCAGTTTGCAGTGAGGATGTTGAGCTACTGGTGACTCATGAACAAGTTCTCAACATAATCTACAAAATTAAACTAGGAAACCTTTTTGATAATATGCTTTATTGTAAATTAGTCTGGAACGTCATTTTGCAATATGGCACCTGAAAAAAGTTGATGCCAGGAGAAGCCATTGATTTCGAGAAAAGTAAAGTCAAGACTCTATATTAAAAACTTTTTCGGGTGGAATTCTTACGAAGCTAAGAAGGACAAAAGTGTGCACGCTAACCAATGCAATTCTGTATTAATGGAATGATTTTACTACCCTTTTCGAGTAATGCTATGAATGAAATGTCCACGTAAATAAATGTGGAAAACTTGTTTTGGGCAGTACATAGTTAAACATGCTGTTGACATTGGTATTTTAAATCTGAATGGCCTTCCAATTTCATTTGTGTGATCAATTGTACTCGTTTTGCTAATTGCAAGCAATTATGTGAACCTGTATACTATGCCTCCTGACCGCTAACTCTTTTGAATTAATACAAATCATCGCGTAGTAGGTAGAAAAGTGAAAGTAGTCAATCAAGAAGGAGTACGCGACATGACTAGCCTCACCGTTATTTCAGAATATCAATTCTTTTTGCCAACTTTTCTTGCCTGGAGAGCATAACCAGTTAGCTGCCCATTGTAACTAGCAAATTCTAGAAATGTTTTACTTTAATTCCAAGATATCCGGCAAATTAGGCTTATACTTACTTATGCATAATGTATACTTTTTTAGATCAGAAAAAGTATACAAAGTAGCCTTCTAGAAACATAAATTGTAATGAATGCGTGTTAGCTTATTCAAATGTAGCAGTAATACACGCAGGACAATTATTTATCTTACTTCAACTTGACAGTTTTTGACATGTCAGAATATTTTTATTGAGTAGACGTATAACGTAATAAGCAATGTCAAACAGGATTTGCTTTACTCCCCCATTTGATGTGGTGTATGAATTTGCTTTGCAAACATTTAAACTGTATCTTATGGACAGTTCTGAGCATGAGCTATGAGATTATGTATAAATACTTCATGTCCAAAATATAGAAAATGCATTTGTTCCATTTTTTTGTGTGGTGTTACGATTGCATGCATTATGTATTACTTAGAAGTAATTACTCTTCTCCAAAGAAATAGTACCAAAGGATCAAGGCTTTAACCTTAGATCGCTGACTTTTTTTTTACTTGCTCAGCATAAGTACTGTAAGGCTTTCTTGTTTGGCATTGCGTATTTATCACGTGAGGCTTAGGCCGCGGCCGTGCTGGTTTGTGGTGAATGTCAGATCGCAAACGTAATAACTTCTTGCAGTCCACACATTCCCTTCGCTTAGGAAGTCAATTTGCCAAACTTTTATGGAATTGCCAATTATGATTAGTAAAATTTTTAATGAATGAAAATGCAATGGTTAATAAGAAAACCCTGCATCCATACACGAATGGCATTAATTTGTTCCGCATATTAAGGACTCGAAGCCCTACTGAATTAATCTATATATATCGGCAAAACTTTATTTGACCTTAAGAAGAATAGCATTGTATTACTGCCTTTTGCACAATATACGTGTGCTCTAGATTGCATAGCAATAATACGGTAAGATTTGAGTACTAAATTTAGCGAAATGAAGTAAATATACTCACCATTGTTTAAAAGAATGAGAATTCCAAGATCAATTAGAATTTGCAATTTGCGTTCACTGATTTGAGTTCAGAACTTATATTCTCCGCTTGGTGTTTCCGGCCTCACTCACTAAATGAATGGAAATTAACTTTCAAAATGCATAAGTTGAAGTCAAATTGTAATTAATTATAAGACAACCAATGTAATCAGCGTATAATATTCAGTGTCAAGTTTGAAACTGCGTGAAATCGTGAGTGAATTCTCAAAGGTTACGTAATGCGACTGCGTCAATGACTGGTTTTGTAGTTGGCATTTAAAATAAAGGAGAGGAATTGCTTTGCTCCAACAGTTTTCCAACCAAATAGCAATACAACATTGGGCTCGGGTGGCAATTAACGCTTGATGATTGACTCGTTAGATTGGACAACTTGTGAAAATTGTGATAAGGAAAAATTTATCTACTATTTAGTGGATGACGCTTATAATTTCTTTCAACTTTTGTCCAGACAGCTCAAATGCAAAAGAAAACATGTTTAGAAAGCTCAGTTCTAGATCAATAAATGCTAATAGTAATTACCAATTAGCTGTTTGTGGTACACTGGCTGGAATTACTTGCCTACTTTATAGTTTTTACCCAAATTTTGTTTTGGCATAAAACCTTTAAAAAAACTCATTATGTCTCACGTCTCTGGAAGCCTCATTTACAAAGTTGCTTTCTTTCTAGATATTCAAAAAATATTGTAATGTAAGGAATAGTTTTTGCAAGCACGTCAACAACGAATAACAACAGAGCAGGTGTATTTTATCACAAGATTTGAAGCAGGGGCCTAGACGCAACAACATGTAAAGTCATAGGAGATTACATTAATAATAAATAATCAAAATGCTTAATACATGGCATACTACGGTGATTGCGTAAACCGGATTTTATTGTTGACCAAGTAAATAAAAAATTTCGGGATTAGATTTGGTGGAGTAACATTTACTTTAATAAAATTTAATTCAACTTGCATTTGATTGTTCACGCGTACGTTTATCACGAATATACATAGAATATGATTTAGCCATCCCGTTACCTGGCTGTCTTAGTAGGGCGAGCGAGCGAATAAAATATTAAACCATCATAGAGTGT
>JAAXYW010000275.1:0-46063 GCA_036851895.1 Orthonychiurus folsomi
TAAATCCACGCCAAACTCCGAAATAGCAAAGCTTAAAATTGGCACAGTGGTGGACCGGCGCACGGTTTCATGGGAAGCAACTCAAATCTAACCAGGCAAGGTATCCCCCCGGACTCTCAAGTCTCGAAAAAGAAATTCGGGAGTCTGTGGAATTTTGCGGCAGTGTAGGCCAGGCTGAGGATAGCTCCTCTTCTCAAGAACTCCTGCCCTGCATCTTCTTTGTAACTCATTTATGAAAAACAATCATGGTTAATTCCGGCTGCAGCAAGGAGAATTTCAAATTCCGACATTTTTAATAAGTTTTCATTAATTTATAATTAAATGAGCAGGAAACTAGAATGTGAATCCCTGTCTTGAGACTATTACTGTGCAGTGTAGTGGGTAAAGTGAGGTTTGTTAAAATATAATTTATCGCCATGGCTGACAATGAAGGGAGTTCGGAGCAGGATGATGTTTCATTTCTGCGAACGGTAAGCAAAATAAACATTTAGCCAAAAAAATTATCGAATTCATATATCCAAGAATGGTGCTCATTTTGTTCACAACTATTGTACTGTCCCAATTGTGCACCAGTTTCTTAAGGGGACTTTACAATTGATTGATGTATGTAATATTCTTGCGATGTATTATGGGGTAGCTAGTAGCTTCTCTCAATCAAATGCTCATTCTTTGAAAATTTATAAACTGGGTTGAAGAAGACAAGACGACAGCCACAGAATCGTATTTTAATAAACCTTCCTTATATCTTGACAACGAATCGGCAAATCCGCATTGCTGATATTCTCGCAATCATTAACTTCATCGCATCCCCACGCATTCCTTCAATTAACGCGCATTTCGTAAATTGAGCAACCCGTACTCCCGTCCCAACTGTTTTGTTAAGTCCGGGGAATCCGGTAAACGCAAAGAAGATTAAGAACTAAAGTTTTTGTTCTTTGCATACTCTGCTGTATAAATGCAGTCACGCAATGCAATGCTCGTTGGAAAGACAAGATTTCATTTAGCAGAAGCAGTTGAAGCAGGGAGGAAACAGCAGAGCAGAGACACTAAATATAGCTTCCTGTTGTGTATGTGTTCGTTCTCATCTCAACTTTTCCTCCAGGTCCATTTCATCCTATGTTTTTGCACTAAATTCGCTGCTACATGTGCGGAATGAAAATCGGATCTAATAATTGTCCCGAACGTATCGAATACGCAGAGCATGCAATACAGCTGGTCGATTTCGGAAGAGAATGGATCGTACATTTTTAAAGTTCCAAGTTTGCAAAAATGGAACACAGCCCATGTAAGAGCTCCATATCCCTAAAGAGCACTAACTAGTAAATGTGCAATTTTATTATGTCCGCGCCCGCCTTCCGTCTTTATTAAACTAGAAATTCGGCTCGGCTGCGACTCTTCAGTCCTCACTACTACTACCGCAGTGTTTGTGAACAACCCGAAGCCATTCGTTCAGTTTTAGCTTTCTTATTTCCTACTTCTTCGTTCATTTGGAACGTTCTTTTGCCTGTATTCAGGAATATGTATGGAACTTGCAATTTTTGGAGTCCTTCAATAGAAAAAATCGCACGTTACGCAGTAATTGTTACATGGCCTGCAATCAATTCAACCGTCTTGACAATTCGGCAAAAGGTTTTAATAATGCAACTGCATTTAGGAACTAACAAACAAAAAAAATATGTGAATTGTAACTTCTAGTGATCATTCGGACTGAACTGGTTAATTTATACTTAATTCAAAACTTACTCGCCCTTAACTTAGCTTACAATGTACGAAGCCTGTTAAATGGATCTTGATACAATTAATTGATCATTAATATCTTTTGATTAATAATGTACTGCATTATGGATATATGTTCTGCAACACATTCCCTGTCAATTTTATTATTTCATATTTTTGCTCTCACTTGATTATTTCAATGAAGTTCATGGGTAATGGAGTCTAGAAGTGAAAGGGAAGGGAGAGCTACCGAGATTTTATGAAAATATAGTTTAGAACAATGATTCTTGCAATGATACTCTTCCTAAGATAGTTGAGTTCCGTAGTAAACTGTCAAAGGAAACTTTTGTTTGTGAATTGCACTGAATTGGTATTGTATTTTATACCTCGAGAACAGGAGGACAATGTGTGCTTATCATGCACGGCAACGGGGGAAAGAGTTTGTTTGGCCGCTGAGGGATTTGGGAACCGGCATTGCTTTCTGGAGAACATTGCTGACAAAGTAAGTACACCCGTCATTTTCCCAAATGCCTCTCAAATCATTAATAATGTGCAACAAGACACCACCAAACCGAATGTAACGTATTCTGCAATTCAAGGATTTGAATTTTCTGAGCTACAAGTCTATCAACCCGTCTATACATTTTATTGTGATCTAATCTGTACATGCCATCTTTTCAAATTTTGTAGAACAATCCGCCAAACTTGAGTACATGTGTCTTCGTAATCGAGCAAGCATTGTCTGTGAGAGCTTTGCAGGAATTAGTCACTGCGGCCGGATCCGACTCGGTAATTCATTTACAATTTCATTAAGCTTTAATAGGATGAATATTTAGTGCTAGAATAGCGTGGCAAAATATGTAATGACAAAGGAAAGTGGCGAAAGGCGGAAATAACGCCCGGGTTGAATTTAATTTGTTTACCATTTCCAGGGAAAGGATTCACTAGTAAGTTGCATTTCCCCCCTTTGAATGACATAGTAATGTTGCCGGCGACATGTAAGTGACAACCACTTGCTCGCTGGTGCTGCAATAAAGCAAGCTATTTGCAATCATTAGAATGAAGCAAAATATTAGTAAATTGCCGAGTAACACGCTATGTTGTATTTTCTCCGTGTCTCTCAATAGCACGCCGAGCCGACCATGGTTTGCTGTAGTAGGGCAAACAAGAAATCTGCTTTCTCTTTAGAACTTCCTATGAATGTGGCCTGCATACTTCTTAGACTTTCTTTTCCTTTCACTGCTTAGGCAAGATCTTCAAACCGAATATGCATTAAGCATGCTCAATGCAATGTCAGAACTAGAATAGAGGTTTCACTTCATACGTATGAAGCTATGGGAGGAATCCGATAATCGCGCACTGTGAACTGATAACTTTTTTCAAGTGACTACAACTGAATTTACAATTACGTTTTGGTTTTATAAGTGTTAAGTCATAATAGCACTTCTTGTGAGGCAAAAAAAATTAACTTTAGAATTCACAGAATTTAATATGTGGGTAGTAATGTGTAAGCTTGCTTTGCATACGTTGGAAAAGTGTTGGAAGTTTGCATATGCATTTTATATAAATAAGATGCGTAAATTTATGTTGAATTATTGCCAATAACCTTAATGCCTACAAATGAATGTATTGCTAATGCTAATGCAATCAACAAGTATTTGAAGCATTTGAATTCTGAACGTTTACTGTAGTCAGTATCAGTAAAGCTGTGTAGTATTCACGCTTCCTACTCACTTATATCCCCACTCAGAATCATGACTAATTTAAGCATATGATCCAGGGAAAAGGAACGGGCTCTGGTCATCGAACCCTGCTATATGGAAATGCAATTCTCCTGCGACATAACTATGGGAATATGGTACGTTAACTTGAGTGTATTGAATCCTTACAACTTTCAGGCCTTACACGTGAGCCATCGTAACATGGTAACTTTAATTGTGCCCTTTTACAAATTATTAATTAACGTGCCCAGTATTTGGCCTGCCTATCAACCAGTTCATCAAATGACAAGCTGGCCTTCGACGTTGGGCTTCAGGAGCACTCTCAAGGTGAATTATTTACTACCCATAATTCGATCCCAAAATTGGATTGGAAAATATTAGGGTATGGAGTGCAACTATGCAATTTATGTGTGAATTTGCAGGCGAAGCATGCTGGTGGACGGTTCACCCGGCATCCAAACAGCGCTCCGAGGGAGAGAAAGTTCGTGTCGGAGATGATTTGATTTTAGTCTCAGTCGCAACTGAGCGTTACTTGGTGAGAAAATTAACCCAAAAGTTCAAAAGTTGTTTACATTGACAATTTCATTAATGGTGTGTAAATAACAGCATACAACGAAGGAACACGACCAATCAGTCGTAAATGCATCTTTTCATGTGACCCATTGGTCCGTGCAACCTTATGGAACCGGTTTGAGCCGCATGAAGTATGTTGGTAAGTGTAAACAACTTAACAATTCTTTAGTGGTGTTATGGCATGCATAAATATGTGGGGTAGGTATAAGTTTCTTTACTGTCTGACCTGGAAGTTGACTCCCTTTGGTGTCAAAGCCTACAAATAAATGATAGATCGATCACCGCTTAACCGTGTACCGGGCACATTTTCCAATTTCACTTTCTTTTGCCGACAGCCTCGTGGCCCCGGTACCAGGTTGCGGCAAAGTCCCACTGGATATGAATTGACCGACAAACGGAACAAAAGGGACCAAATAATTTTTTTTGTGAAACTAGGTTATGTATTCGGAGGGGAAGTTCTTCGATTTTTCCACGGCGGTGATGAATGTCTTACAATCCCCCCGACATGGGCGGAGGACCCTGAGCACAAGTAAGTTTTTAATGAAGTTTAGCATACCCGGGGCATCAATGCAATTATGTGGTTTGGGCACACGCTCGACAAACTAAAACCCAATTCCTCACTTTTCCAGCATGGTAATTTACGAAGGCGGGAATGTAGTGAGCCAAGCCAGGTCCCTGTGGAGACTGGAACTGGCAAGGACGAAATGGGCTGGTGGATTTATCAATTGGCTTCATCCCATGAGAATCAAACATATCACGACTGGAAGATATCTGGGAGTGAATGAGAACAATGAACTAATCCTCGTCCACAGGTACGCGTCGCATCTTATGTTCTTTTCTTGTTGAGAAAATGAGAAATGAGAACATGGCAAAATTTTGTTCAGGGATGAATCCACACTGGCTTCCACGTCCTTTTGTCTTCAGCAAGAAAAAGAGCAAACGAGGGCGGATCAAAAAGTTGTTCTTGAAGATAAGGATTTGGAAGTCATTGGAAGCCCTGTTATCAAATACGGAGATACGACCGTCATTGCTCAACACACGGAGAGTGGGTTATGGCTATCATACAAGGTGGGTAATCTTTGAGAAGACAAATGAGGATGCTTGAAAATCTTGAGAGGACTTACTATGCTGTGTTATATACAGACATTCGAAACAAAGAAGAAAGGTGTGGGGAAAGTGGAAGAAAAGCAAGCCATTCTTCACGAGGAAGGAAAAATGGATGATGGACTTGAGTTTAGTCGGAGTCAAGAAGAGGAGTCTCGAACCGCACGTGTAATTCGAAAATGCTCTTCCCTGTTCACTCGTTTCATAAAGTAATCTTGATTTATGCCTTGAAGTTTTATGATTGCTGCATTCGCATGAACCGTGATGCTATGTTTTTCACCTTATATTCATTCCTGTAATATTTTATTGCAGGGGATTAATGACTCTTCAAGTAAATCGTAATACCGAACTTTTTTTCAAGTCCGTAAATTTGAATGAAATGGTAAGTTTTCATGAGCAATGCTTGGAGCTATACTGTGTACGCTACATACAAGAAGAATGCGAGCAGTTGATACATTAACGCTGTTTGTATTTTAGGTTATGTGCCTTGAAGATCTCATTAACTACTTTGCTCAACCGGAAGATGATATCGGTAAGCAGTTTTTAGAAGGCGTTACGTATTCGATAGTTTTCTCTATTTTCACTATGAGCCTGGCGTGTTTAGAACATGAAGAGAAGCAGAATTGTCTTCGGGCCCTTCGGAATCGTCAGGACTTATTTCAGGAGGAAGGGATTTTAAATTTAATTTTGGATGCAATTGAAAATATCAATGTCGCTACATCTCAGGGTTTTATAGTTGCTATTTCATCAGATGATGCAGGACAAAGTTGGGGTGCTATATCTGGATACTTATATCAATTACTGGGTAAGAAAATCACGATAATGGCGAGCGCCTTCCATCAAAACTAAGTTACGATCCTCTCATCTTTCTTTTTTTCTCAGCTGCGATTATAAAGGGGAATCATACGAATTGCGCTCAGTTCGCGAATTCCAACAGATTGAATTGGCTTTTTGGTCGATTGGGTTCTCAGGCGTCTGGAGAGGGTTCCGGGATGCTTGATGTGCTTCACTGCGTTCTTATTGATTCTCCAGAGGCTTTAAACATGATGCGGGTAAACTATATGCTAATTCTTTAGTATTTTCTCTCAAGTTAGTGTAGTTATAAAAAAATATGTGTAAAATAGAATTAAATTGGCAGTTCGGAAATTTCTAACGTATTGTAAATTTGAAATTTGAAGCCTTCAAACAAGCTGAAAACACCAAATATCTATATTTGTTGGCTTGTTTATTCACGTTTGTTTGACGGGGCTTGCAGGAGGAACACATTAAGGTCATCATTTCTTTGCTTGAAAAACACGGTCGGGATCCCAAAGTTCTAGATGTTCTTTGTTCCCTCTGTGTCGGTAATGGAGTTGCAGTTAGATCCTCTCAGAACAACATTTGCGATTACCTGTTACCTGGAAAAAATTTATTGCTTCACACACAGCTCGTCGATCATGTTGGCAGGTTAGACTTATCATTTCAACCCGAAATACCAACGGGTTAGTCGCACTTACTGTTAGGGAGGGATACAAATCATTCATCGCTCTTTTAGTGTGCGTCCGAATATCTTTGTTGGAAAAGTTGAAGGATCCGCTGTTTACCAGAAGTGGTATTTTGAAGTGACTTTGGACCACATCGAACAGTCCACTCATATGGTTCCCCATTTGCGTATTGGATGGGCTAATACAACCGGGTATGCTACGAACTGTTTACACGACATAGACAAATTAAATAAATTTGAGGATTTTGTCCAGGTATATTCCATATCCCGGGGGTGGTGAGAAATGGGGAGGAAATGGAGTTGGAGATGATCTGTACTCATTTGGATTTGATGGAGCTTATTTGTGGACAGGTGAGTTATTGAGATCTGGCGCCTTAATGTTTCGGAACGAACTTTAAATAAAAATATATATATATGCCTGCCCGCTGGACACAAATTTTTGAATAAAAGGAGGGAGAAGCACTTGTGTTGTACCTGGATCAGCCGAGCCTTTTATTCGAAAAGGAGACATAATCGGATGTGCCCTTGACCTTAATGTACCTGTTATCAACTTTTATTTCAACGGTGTCAAGATTCGAGGAGCATTCAAAAACTTCAATTTGGATGGAATGTTCTATCCCGTCCTAAGTGTTTCGGCCAAAGTCAGGTAATAATCAATTTGACATCAAACATGGAATACTGAATTCTGTGTGACTGTGTGAACTTTGTTTTTTTGCCATGTCAGTTGCCGCTTTATGTTTGGTGGAGATCAGGGTAGATTGCGATTTCCTCCGCCCGAGGGGCACTCACCACTCGTTGAATGTCTTCAACCAACTCAAATTCTGTCTATTGATCCTTGCTTCTACTTTGGAGATTTGGGAAAATGTGTACTCTCAGGGCCGCTATTTGTGGAGGATGACGTTGCCTTTGTTCCCAAACCCGTTGATACTAAAAACGTAAGTCCTTTGCTCTTTGCATTTCGCAGGTTTAGGTTTCGTAAGTGGCGTCTCTTAACGACTTTAAGATTTTGTGATACATGTACTAGATTACTTTACCTTGCTAGTCAAATTAGTCCGTGGTACAGAATTCTAAGACCCAGTGTGGTTCTTCAAGAATCGTTGCAAAATACATAGCAGAGGTGCCATTTTGCGTAAGATTATCCAGGATAATGGTTTCTTTTGTGGTTAAACACTTCCAGGTTACACTCTCCTCTCACGTCGAAAGCGTTCGGGATAAACTCGCACAGAACATACACGAGATGTGGGCTGTAAATAAAATTGAGGCTGGTTGGATGTTCGCTGAGTTTCGGGATGACTACGAGAAGTACCATCCTTGTCTGACTTCATTTGACCGGCTTCCGGAAGCCGAGCAGAGATATGATAAACAACTTGCCTTACAAACTCTCAAGTAATATTGGCGAAACGAACATAAACTTAAATCGTATCCATTCCTGGTTTTTACAAATTATTCCATGTAGGACAATTGTCGCCTTGGGCTACCACATATCACCTGACAAACCACCATCTCGTATTAAGAATATTCGTCTTCCCAATGATCCCTTCTTGCAACAATTGAATGGGTACAAGCCTGCCCCTCTGGATTTGAGCGCGATTACGTTGAATCAGAAGCTGGAAGAATTGGTGGATCAACTGGCTGAAAACACTCATAATATTTGGGCCAAAGAAAGGATTTCAGAGGGCTGGACGTACGGGTTAAATGAGGTAAAGTCTGGCAGAGCTTAATGAATATACAAAATTTCTTCTGAACCAGGCTTGCTAAGTAATTGTTTTGCAGGATCCAGACATTTTAAGAAGCCCTCATTTAGTACCCTATTCAAAAGTTGACGAAGCTATAAAAATTGCTAACTGGTATGCTTGATTGAGTTTAATAATTTTACTCAAAATTACTAAAGCACATGATTGCATATTGAAGGGACACTGCAAGTGAGACGGTACGAACTCTGCTGGTTTATGGATATATTCTGGAACCTCCAACTGCTGAGGCACAAGAAGGTAAGAACCCTTTGACTTACTTTAACATGCTAAATCAACTGAAGTTGAAATTGAATTTCAGTAAAAAGTGGAGGGTCTGAGGACAAAAACCAATCAGACTACCGAACGTATCGAGCTGAGAAAACCTATGCCGTAACTTCCGGGAAATGGTACGTCATTGGTTTCCTAGAAGTTTGCGCTATGCGGAAATGCGAATAAAACTTTTTCTGATCCGCTACTCTCCAATAACAAGATGTAGTTGTCTTTGTGTTTTTCAGTCGTGTTTTGAAAAGATAAAGTGATTGATATGTCACAGGTATTTTGAGTTCGAAGTGGTAACTGCTGGTCCGATGAGAGTTGGCTGGGTGAGAGTGGATTCCAAACCCGGGCGTCAACTCGGAAATGATGAGTATTCCTGGGCGTTTGATGGCTATAATGTAAGTCTGGCTACACATGAACTCTTAACATTCTTCTCAAGATTCTCAAGTATTCGATGGGTCTAATGTCATTACGAGTTTATAGGATTTAGACATTTCGTTTCTACTTCCTCTTTCCTCATCGACCTAACGAACTTAGCTTGCAAACTTTCCCCTTTCTTTTCACCTCATATTTCCTTGAATCGTAACTACTGAATTTTCCTTGGCTTAAACTCGTCGAAGTTAGTAATATTATTCAGGATTTAACGATCCTAATGATTACAGTGTGAGAAGATTCACCAGAGTTATAAGGAATGTTACGGATTCGGAAGAACTTATCAGATAGGAGACGTCATTGGTTGTATGCTAGATGTGGAGAACACATCATTGAGTGAGTTTATCAGTAAACTGAGCAACACAAACTATTTACCCCCGCAAAATCCACTAAATTAAATTAAAAACAAATAGAGAGTTGTAGCAAAATTAAGTATAAAGTAGCAGAATAAGATATGCCAATGCTCCTGCTGCTCGACTACATTAACGTAAACTTTACTCCTAAGCTAAGTATGAGAAGGCTGACTACTTACCCTAATGCTCTGCTCTACCACCACCTTAGCCTGTAAAATCAAACCCTGAGCTCGTTCAGTACTATATTTATGAATTGGAATGCAGTGCACACTCACCCACCACCAGCAGAATCAGAATCAGACACGGAAATTCTTTAAGTAGCAAGGCAAGAGAACTAGCCTCTCTATTACTCAACCCAATAAGTTTTCCCCGCCTGTCTGACTTTCACCTGTACAACAACCATTTGCATCTGTACCCATTTATTTCCTCTGA
This sequence comes from Orthonychiurus folsomi, assembly GCA_036851895.1. Classification (NCBI taxonomy): domain Eukaryota; kingdom Metazoa; phylum Arthropoda; class Collembola; order Poduromorpha; family Onychiuridae; genus Orthonychiurus; species Orthonychiurus folsomi. The sequence goes on from JAAXYW010000275.1 coordinate 9,824, forward strand.
ATTTCCCTACTAGCTCGTGTAATGATGATGAGACTCGTAAATCCAAAGCCGTTTGGTTTAATGTTTTTGTCCTTTTCTCGGGGCGCTGTCTCATGGATCCAGGGCACCTTAAAGTGAAATTACATTAAGAAAGCACTATACTATATATTCAAGTGAAAGAATCAGCACGGGGCATTGTGATCGATATTACAAATTTCTATCTAAATTTCAGCTAATTTAGTTTGTATCAGCATCTGATCTAAAAATTAGTTTACCGTAAATACTTGTATGCAACGGTTCCCAAAAAGTAGCAGGATGTATGTCTGAATTTACTTGCCATTGGAAATCCGTGAAATCCTCAAATCATTCCAAATTCAACCTGATACTCACGTTTCGGTATTTGGCTATTATTGCCTGCTCGTGCCTGGAATGTCAAAGCGTATGACTGACTCACCCAATCTCTCCTTGTCTGCTTTCCTTTGTGTTTCAAGGAGGAGAAAGTGTTTATTGGAGCTAGTGAGAATTATGGAAAACAGTGGGAGGCCGGCGATACAGTGGGAGTTTTACTCGATTTGATTGACAGAACCATCAGTAAGTTGGACATGCATGACCCAAATTGTATTAACTTCGGCTACGATCATGGCGCATGGTTTTTCTTATTCAATTTACCTGTCACGGGAATTTATTGTATTGCTTAGATCACTCAACCTCTCAGTCAGATTTTGCTTTTCAGACTAAAATATGAATGCGCTAAAACTAATCATTTTCTACTATTTGATTATTGATCATGACACCAAATTGTATGCCTTTTTCTTTTTTTACGGATCTGTGACCTAACCTAGGCCGACCAGTATTTTGTATTAGATCAACTCATAGTTTAGTACGTTTGTTTAGAAAGCAGAATTTAATTCTTTTTTCTTTAGCCATCAGATGTGTATTGTAGTGATAAGTTAACAAATGCCGTAGAATAGTTTCTGTGTCAGATATAAGTCATAGTTTAAGGCGCCTTGCTTGTTTATTCAAATTAATGTGGAACGATTTGTAAGCACTATCAATATCAATTAGGTTTCTCCTTAAATGGTGAACTCCTTATGGATGCAATGGGCGGTGAGACCGCATTCACAGATGTTCAGGGTGAAGCCTTCGTGCCGGTAAGGATAAACTTTAAATATATGTATAGATATGTGAAATATGATAAGTATTAACTGATTATCCTCATATTTTCAAAAGTTCCTGTATGAACACAGTAATAATAATCCACACATTTTGGCGATTTTAATTATTTTTACTATTTCGATAACGAATCATTAATGGATATTTTGACAAATCAAATTACGTGACCAGACACCAGAATGAATGACATTACGCTACGGCTACGCCCTCCGATTTTTAATTCACTGTGGTTTAACAATTAAACAGGCTTGTACATTGGGCGTAGGCCAAAGAGCCAAACTTACATTTGGTCACGACGTCAATGCTCTGAAGTACTTTACTCTTTGTGGTCTCCAAGAAGGCTACGAGCCATTCTGTGTGTAAGTTTAATTTATTACAAGAGGGACTCGTGAGAAATAACAATGAGCGTTTCCTTCTTCCATTTAATCTGACTGCGGGGGACTGACCATCATTTCAGGAACATGAATCGACCGATGACATTTTGGTACACAAAGGACCAGCCTATATTTGAGAATGTGGACGAATCTCAGGACTCGAATATAGATGTGACTAGACTCCCTGCTGGCTCTGACACTCCACCCAGTCTTCGTATAAGTCATAAAACATTTGAAACTTTGGAGAAAGCTAACTGGGAATTCCTACGACTTTCCCTTCCTGTGATTACGGAATCTGATCTAATAAGGTAGGACAAGCTTGATTTGCCTTGCTCACTCTGATTTGTCAGGAGTTTATTGAGTAAGTTTGTTTGTATTACTGGATTCTGCATACCATTTTGAAGCCATTGGATGCTCATAAGATGCGCTTTGCATATTTTCTTCTGTGCATTCCGGGTACTTTAAACTTATGGTTTGAATAAATTTTCTTTTCCTAGTGAGGAAGAAAAGGCGAAGCGTTGGCAGGAAATTCGAATTCGCCAACACAGGCTTCGATCCAGTGGGTACACTTCCCGAAGCAATAATCTGGAACAATCAATGCTGAAGTCTGGATTCACCATGAATGATATTAAAGGTAACTTGGGTTCGAATCCGCACCGGTTTTGGTTTTGGTTTTAGAAGTTACAAATTGTGTAAACAAGCATTAATGTATTTATGTTTTCATTGATTTGAAACAACAGAATTGCAACGTGGGTATTCTGAAGATGCAGTTGAAGCTGATGAAGGGATGGTGAATGGGCCCATGTCACCAGATGCCCGTGGCCGGAATCAGAAACGTGGCGGCCCTCAAGGGAAAAGTGTAAAATCCCCGACACGACCAGCTCGCGCTGGTTCCATCTCCAAAATGAGTAACTACGAGCAAGCAAACGGTCAAATGGAACATGGGAAAATGACGCGGGCCGCGAGTGAGCTTCAACTCACTTCGCGTGGAAGGAAGGATCAAACCTCGCCTGACGTTGAAGGCAAGGAAAAGAAGAAAAGTCGGGGAAAGTCTCCTTTCAGGTTTGCTGAGCTTAGAAACACGTATTGCACAACATGCGGCTTTTTGTATAGTATATTTTTATTTTAGTGAGAGCTTATAAAATAGTTTGTGAAAGCTTCTGGCTTTTGAGAATATTAATACACTTGCGTCGATGTTTGGTGTGAGAATTATAACTATTTTGTTTGATCTTGCGTGCCTTCAGTATGTATTCCATCGATGAAATAACGGAATTTGGATTAGAGCTAACAAACCGGTATGATGAGTTCGAACAAATTCAACAGCTTACTGGCTTTTTTCTAGAAATTTTAAATCTATTTTTCATACCCCTTAGATTTTTTACTCGAAAACGTGACGAAAGCAAAGAACGAATGAAGTCTTCTCGTACTCCCGAGCCTGATTCTACGTATGACAAGAATCGACTGAATGTCGGGAAAGCCGGTGTTCAACTCTCTGGGGTAATGATTTTTCAGGGATTAGAGAAATACTAAATTATTAGGTTATTATTATTATAGAAATTAGGATACTGAAATAGAATTACGTTATGTGCAGAGCAATCAGAAAATCGTACCACCGGCCGTACCGGACAGAATTGGCAAGGGCTCTCCGATGAATCAACACAAGGGACTCCAAAGTCAGCTAAGCTCAGAGGAAGAGGATGAGGCGGATTTGTTTGACACGGAGTGCCTGAAATTAATCAACGAATACTATTATGGTGTACGGATATTCCCTGGCCAGGACCCTAGTCATGTGTACGTTGGATGGGTCACAACCCAGTATCATTTTCACAGCACATCTTTCTCTCAGGCGAAAGTACGTCGCGTTACAATTGCAGGGATTGACGAGTTTGACAGCGAAGTTGAAAAGTGAGTTGGTACTAGCATAATTAATATTTCAACCAAATAATTTAGATTGATTAGAATAACATTGGGTTCTTAAAGTATTGACAGGAACAGTTGTTACATGGCACCTGCAGATGAGCTTTATAATCAAGTGAATCCAGAATCTTCAGGTAAAGGAACGCAGGGAATGTTTATTGGCTGCTTTGTTGATACGTCCACTGGGATCATCAGGTTTGAATGCGAAGGAAAGCAAACAGGCAAATTTACTTACAAGGTATGGGGATCAATGTATTTTTCTCTGAAATGTATTATTAAACGTGTTATTTTTCTTGTGATACTTAAGATGGAGCCAGGCACCAAATTATTCCCTGCAATTTTTGTTGAGGCCACCAGCAAAGACATTCTTCAGTTTGAATTAGGTCGAACGCCGACAACTCTTCCATTATCCTCTGCTGTTCTACAAAATTCAGGAAAACATTTGTCACCCCAAGTAAGAATAGGGTTATAGGATGCTTACAATGAAATGTGCATGAGGTTTATAAATGTGTAAAAAATAGTTTCCACCAAGACTGAAGCTTCAATGGCTACGACCGCATCAATGGGCTCGAGTGCCGAATTCATATTTGAAAGTACACGCATTGAAGTTATCAGATTTGCGCGGGTGGAGTACTCTTTGTGAAGACGCGGTGTCCATGTTGGCTTTGCATATACCAGAGGAGGATCGGTGCATTGATATTTTGGAACTGATTGAGATGGACAAACTCTTGAGGTTTGAATCTTGCTGAAAGAGTGGTTTTTCGAAATTAAATTTGCAACATTTTAATATTTACAGCTTTCACTATCACACGCTTACCTTATATGCTGCCCTTTGCTACCAGTCAAATTACCGAGCAGCCCACACTCTTTGCTCATATGTTGATCAAAAACAATTGTTATATGCGATTCAAGCTGAGTACATGTCGGGGCCATTGAGGAGAGGATTCTACGATATTTTGATCGCTCTTCATTTGGAATCATTTGCGACTACAATGTAAACTAACTGTGAATTACTGGCAGTGCAAAAATTTAACAATGTGACAACTATGATCTTTCAAAATACAGGGAAGTATGTAAAAACGAATTCATTATTCCATTGACGCCTGAACTAAAAGAATTGTACGAGGACGAGGCAATGCGTCATAGCATTCGGTCTTTCAAGACACTTTCAATACTTCCTCAGATGACCATGACAGAAATTGAGTAAGTCTTAAACTCCATTCTATTTGAGGTATGTTAGTAAATAGCATTCCTTGATATTTAGCGAAAAGGTGGAGAACATGAAGAATTTAAGTAGTCCCTACTTTCCGTTGGAAGTAGTCAGAGACTTTGCAATGGAGGCACTGGGAGAAGCCGTTAAAATTAATCAAGTTCATAACAGAGACCCGATTGGTGGAAGCAACGAAAATCTTTTTGTGTAAGAATCGAAAGATGGGCAGGATACAAAATTATCTAGAAATGCTACACTTGTGCTTTTTCATTGCGTTCAGGCCTTTGCTGAAGCTCATTGATAAACTCCTTCTGGTTGGAACAATACAAGATGAGGACCTTGAGAGATTGCTCATTTTAATTGATCCTGGGACTTGGGATCCTGAGAAATTTAAATGTGAATACGTCCTTATAGTAGCTAAAGGCTAATCCAATTATTTAATTAGGCTTTCTGAAATAGCTGAATACTTCACATTTCAACGTTTTCCGACTGAACCTGATGAGGAGGATCACAGAAAAGGACTTCTGCAAATGGAGTTAGCGGAAGGAGTCAAATTACAGATGTGCTACATAATCCATCACTTGAACGATGCTAGTCAAATATTTAATTAGACACGCAAGTTATCATTTTAATTTTTTTTAAATGAAGAATGTGTGCAATTTTGTTAGGTTCAACTGCGGCATCGTGTGGAAGCAATTGTTGCCTTTTGTCATGATTATGTTGGAGAGATTCAAGTTGTAAGGCCAAATTATAAGAAAGTCGTACGCTCTACAAACTGTTTCCACTAACATTTTACTCAATTCGCAGGATCAATTGCGAAGATATGTTGAGATTAAGCAGTCGGATTTGCCTTCAGCCATTGCTGCAAAGAAAACGAGGGAATTCCGATGTCCTCCAGTTGAACAGGTAAAAAAAAGTGTGCAAGTTTCGATTGTATTTTTCTTCAAATCTCCAGCTAACTAAATATGCTAGATGAACGCAATTTTGGGTTTCAAAAACCTGGAGGAGGAAGAAAAGGAAAACTGTCCTTGTGGAGAAGGTCTCAGGGGTACATTGCAGGATTTCCATAGCGAATTAATGGAGAAATTATCCATTGAACAACTGGTGGGTGGGGAAAGTGAAGGAGTAAGCAGCAAACCACATTAACATTTGACTCAATTGAGTACTAAGGTTTAACGGAATAGACTAATAAGACTTTTCTCTAGGAGGAGGGTTCTGAAGAATCAAAAATAAGTTTGGTAACAAAAGTGGTTAATATGCTAAATATTGTTAAGAAGCTGGAACCACCCGGTGAACCAGTAGAGCCAGAACCCGAAAAGGAGAAACTTCGGGAAGGTTTGAATAAATAGGTATAATTTAGCAGGTTGACCAACAACAATAATTTTAAATCTCTTAATAGAAATTTTCCGGAAAGTGTTAACAAAAACAATTGTGCAATGGGCTGAGCACTCGCAGTTTGAAACACCGCTTTTGGTTCGAGAAATGTTCAGGTATTCACTTTGTATTTGCAGTTTTTAATTCGAGCGAATCAGGTGGTTTAACGAAAGTTGAATTCCGTGTTTCAGTTTATTACTTCGGCAGTACGATACAGTCGGTGAGTTAATTCGTGGGCTGGAGAAAACGTATGTTTTTAATAGTAACACGACCAAGTACATCAATGCCATGTGGATTGGCTTGGGGAAAATTCGAGCCTTGTTGCCCGTTCAAATGTCTGCAGAGGAAGAGGGCTTGATGAGAACATTACTTTGGTACGTGACATTATTACTAGGCATACATTTCCACTGTGTTCGAATAACACTTTGGCTTCCTTTGCTTTCAGGGAACTTGTGAATAACCATGTGTTCTTTCAACACCCCGACCTAATAAGAATTCTCAGGCTGCATGAGAACGTGATGGCACTGATGATGAATACGTTGGGGCGGGCCCAAGCTCAATCCGATGCTCAATCACAAAGCCAAGCTACTTCGCCGGGCCAGGAAGGTGAACAACCGCCCAAAGAAAATGTGAGAACTTGGGTGTTTGAATGGTGTATATGTTTTGATAATTTCATATGTGCATTACAAATACTAGGAATCATCAAACGGCATGGTTGTCGGATGTTGTCGATTTCTTTGTTATTTTTGCCGCACATCCCGTCAGAATCAAAAGGCAATGTTTGAGCATTTGGGCTTTCTCCTGGAGCACAGTAATATTCTTCTCGCCAGGCCTTCATTGCGGGGAAGTACTCCACTGGACGTGGCATACTCCTCTCTCATGGACAATACGGAATTGGCCCTTGCTCTTAGGTATAAATTACAAACATGAATTTAATAAGTTATCGTATTATAATTTAATTTCTAATTCCAGAGAGCATTTACTGGAGAAAATAGCCGTTTACCTTTCCCGTTGTGGCTTGCAGTCTAATACCGAACTTGTTCAAAAAGGGTATCCGGATTTAGGATGGGATCCGGTCGAGGGTGAACGCTATCTTGACTTTCTTCGGTTTTGTGTATGGGTTGGTGGAGAAAGTGTAGAAGAAAATGCAAATTTGGTTATTCGGTTGCTTATTCGTCGTCCGGAATGCCTTGGTCCGGCTCTGAGGGGTGAAGGAGAAGGTCTCCTTCGAGCTATTATTGACGGGAATAAAATGTCGGATAGGATTGCAAATCAAAGGAATTCGCAAACTGAAGCGGATGGTGGAATAATTGGCAATTTTGACCACCCATTGCCCAGAGGGGATGACGATGAGGATTACATTGATACTGGGGCTGCTATTTTGAGTTTTTATTGCACTTTAGTGGATTTGCTTGGTCGTTGTGCCCCGGACTCTTCAGTCATTGCGCAGGTAATATTTGACCTTTCTATTCATTTTGGTAGCTTTTGTACCATTTTGACTTGTATAGGGTAAAAACGAATCTTTACGAGCTCGAGCCATTTTGAGATCTTTGGTTCCACTGGAAGATTTGAGAGGTGCTCTTAGTATTCGGTTCAGTTTGCAATGCCTCACACCTGTAGACGAAGGACCGAAGAGTGATATGCCACCAGGTAAAGATTTGCACGAAACTACATTCAGTAACAGCAACACATTTTATATATTTTATTTTCCAAAGGTCTTGTTCCCAGCCACAAGCAAAGTATCGTACTGTTCCTCGAAAGAGTTTACGGTATTGAAGAACGGGAACTTTTCTTCAAAATTTTGGAAGACGCTTTCTTGCCTGACCTCAGAGCAGCAACAATGCTAGATCGGGTACTTCAATACGCTAAAAGATCGAAATTTCTTGCACTAATAAAATGCCAAATTGTAATTATGGTTGCGTTTAGCATGATGGCGGTGATTCGGATATGGGACTTGCTCTAAATCGTTACATTGGAAATTCAATATTGCCCTTGCTCATATCTCATTCTCGATTTTATGCTGAGGCTGATAACTACATTAGCTTATTGGATGCTACACTACATACCGTCTACCGTTTGTCTAAGATTAAAATGCTGACCAAAGGTCAACGAGAAGCGGTCTCAGATTTTCTAGTGGCGTTGACAAGGTATGTTTATTGAAAAAGTACATCAAATGGGTCTTGGGAGAAAACAGTCTGATACAACCTGACTGATTAACAGGGAAATGCAACCGAACTTATTGCTGAAATTATTGCGAAAGCTGACTGTGGACGTTTCGAATCTATCCGAATACACTACTGTGGCTTTAAGGGTAACTATTGTGAATAATTTTGCCTTAAATTTCATTTCTTCAGTGAAATTTTATTCTGCAGTTGTTGACGTTGCACTACGAGCGGTGTGGAAGATACTACGGATCAACATCTGGTCAAGGAGCGTACGGTGTGGCAAGTGAGGAAGAAAAGCGTCTCACAATGATGCTGTTCAGAAATATTTTTGATTCGCTTTCGAAGATGGTATACATTAAGTTCGCAAATTAATTTGAAAGTTCATGTGTACAGCTGTAAAAATTACTTTAGGAATATGACCCTGAATTATTTGGTAAAGCTTTACCTTGTCTTACGGCCATTGGTTGTGCACTTCCACCAGATTACAGTTTATCACCTGGAATTGATGAGGAATTTGGAAAAGCTTCTGTATCTGATTCCAGCGGACCATATAACCCTCAGCCAATCGAAACATACAGGTAGGCCCTTGCATTCTGAATATCTTTGAACCACTATATTAACATCGGTGTGGAATTACAGCGTCCAAGTCTCGTCGGACTTGAATACCCTGGTGCAAAAATTCTCGGAACACCATCACGATGCTTGGGCTAGTAGAAAATTTGAGAATGGGTGGCAGTACGGTGAGCAATATTCTTGGACGGACAAGAAACATCCCCGAGTCAAGCCTTACAATGTTTTGTCGGAATATGTAAATTTCTCAAATTTTAATTCGTCATAGGTTAATAAGAAATATCCGAATGCTAATATAATATAAATTAGGAACGGGAACGATACAAAGAGCCAATCCGAGACTCCCTGAAAGCACTTCTTGCTTTGGGATGGGTAATCGAGCATGGAGATTCTGAGAGAGATACACTAAGTCGAAGTAACCCTCGACGACCATCAAAGGCCAGCATTGTACGTAGCGAATAATTCCAAAGAAACGTGTCATTATGTAGATCCAACAAAATGATTATTGGTTACAGACAGCGGATAAAGGTGGACCCCCGCACAATTATCACCCGAATCCAGTTGACATGACAAACCTGACATTAAGCAGAGAAATGCAGAATATGGCTGAAAGACTTGCCGAGAATGCTCATGATATTTGGGCTAAAAAGAAGAAGGAAGAAATTGACGCTTCTGGTTTGCTGACTATCTTAAAAATAAACACTCAAATTTATTTAGTTTGTTACTTAAATTTTGTTTGCCTCTTAGGTGGAAGTCCACATCCGCAATTAGTTCCATACGACCTCTTAACGGACAAGGAGAAGAAAAAAGACCGAGAAAGATGCCAGGAACTTCTCAAATACATCCAATATCAGGGGTACAACATGCACCGGACTCAAAAGGCTCCCGCATCCGAAGATGATCAAACCGTATTATCTGGTGCTGCAGTTGAACGTCGATTTGCATACAGTCTATTGGAGAAACTCATTCAATATTTGGACATTGCTTCAGTCAATATGAAAATGTTGAAACCTTCTTCAAATTGCAGTCGTCGAAATAGTTTTAAGAAAACTACGCGGGATGTTAAATTCTTCTCTAAGGTTTGACAACAATTTGTGAGTTAAGACTTGTAGATTGCCGACAGGTAATATATTGGTGTTCCAGGTTGTGCTTCCACTCATGGAAAAATATTTTACAACGCATAAGGGCTACTTCATGGCCGTAGCAACTGCACTCAGCTCTAGTGGAGCTGCTTCACTGCGTGAAAAGGAAATGGTTGGAAGGTGTTAGATTATTAACATTTAATAATTCATGTTTAATCTTGACACTTTGACCTCCCGATGTTTTGTTAAATTACTTTAGCCTTTTTTGCCGGATGGCATCTCTTTTACGCTCTAAGTTCTCAGCATTTGGAAGTGACGTGAAGATAACAGTAAATTGCCTGCAAGTTCTCATAAAGGCATTTGACGCCAGGTCTGTTATATAATACACGTAGGTACATTTCAATATTGGAGAGAATTTATTTAATTAACTTGCCAAAAAATATCTGCAGGTCAATAGCCAAGAGCTCTCCCGAATTTATTCGTACTTCCATGCTTGCTTTTTACAACGCTTGTTCAGAGGACTTAGGTCACACCATTACTAATTTGCAAGACGGAAAATATCCTCACTTGAGAGGAACTCATTTGAAAACTTCAACATCTCTTAATTATGTCCATTCCGTCATACTTCCCATTCTCACTGCGCTTTTTGACCATCTGGCTGCGTATGAATTTGGAAGTGAAATATTGCGTAAGAATTTTGTTTAGAAATTTAATTACACTATGCAGCAAAGATATATGCATTCAATCACATTTCATAGTGGATGATCTTCAAATTGCTGGTTATCGGATGTTATCCAGCCTCTACGCGTTGGGAACAGATATGACGCTCTCCAAAAACAGAAAATACCTTAAGCAGGAAATTGATCGCTACCGCGCGTCAGTTGGTAGCTGCTTGGGTGCATTTGTAAGTTTTTCTACTTTACGACTGTTTGTGGTAGTGCATGGCCATGCATGCTCTATCAGCCAATCAGCATTCACAATCGAGTTATGTTCTAATTTAACTTGCCTTTAACTAAGCTTTAACTTCTTAATTTATTTTTGTATTATTATAATTCGTTATCTCATTTTTGAAGGCGTCCACTTTTCCTATTGCTTATCTTGAGCCATGTCAAAACAAAAACAACCCGCATTCCTTTCACCACAAACTCCAAGATGCTTCGCTCCAGTCCCAAGGTATTTAATTTTCAAGCTTCTAAATTATTTAAACCTAACACCCTTCCTAAATATATCGCAGACTTGCTAACTCGACTGGGAGGCAACATGCCGACTCTAGACGTAATCATCGCAGAAGTGGAACAATTTGTAGAGTCTGGGAAAACTTACAACGAAGTTCCTCACATAATTGACATTACCTTACCCATGTTGTGTTCCTATCTTCCTTTTTGGTGGGGTCAGGGTCCAGACAATAACACGACCGTAACGCCAGAGTAAGTTGGTATCCGATCTTGGATTACTGTTTTTATATTTAAATACACAGGGAATATATAATTTTTTTATTATATCTAGCGCACACGTATCCCTTGTTACAAGCGAACATATGAATCGACTTCTGAAGCATGTTCTGAATTTAATTCGAACAAACATCGGGAACGAAACTGCTCCTTGGATGACTCGAATTGGGACTTACACTCAGCAAATTATTATCAACTCTTCCGAATTGCTACTAAAAGATGTGTTTTTACCGGTAGCTGAGAAGCTGCGAAAGAAAACGGAATCCATGTACCATAAAGAAGAATCACTGAAGGGCTTCCTGAAGTCAACAACTGAAGACACTTCTCAAGTATGTAGAACTTCTTTCCTATAATGCGAAAGACAAACAATTTGTTGGAATAATACGTTATTTGCTAGGTGGAAGGCCAAATTCAAGAGGAATGGCAATTGCTGGTCCGAGATATTTACGCGTTCTATCCTTTGCTCATAAAGTATGTCGACCTGCAACGGAACAATTGGCTGAAGAACAACACAATTGAGGCTGAGCACCTGTACAATCATGTTGCAGGTGAGGAGTTTGACTATTTGTGTTTTTTAATTTAAATTAAACGTGAAATTACTTACTTGACGTTGAGTACAAGATACAAGGTTTGTAGTGATTTTTATTATTAGATAGTATTTGTAAATATAATTGTACATAAGGTTACGAATTGAAATGAACTGGAGTGGGAGATAGTTTGCTAGCCTAGCAGTTCCCTCTCTTATTTAAGCCACCATAATTATAGGACCTAGCTAAGATTTTTACTTTTTCCTCAGCTTCACGCTTTTCTTGCTTGCCCGAGTTCGTGAGTTGTTTGAGAACAGCTAATCGAGCGGCACGTTTCCCTTTAGTGTGTTCATATGTAAAATGGCAATGGCTGTCTTGCCTCACGTAGTTATTGTCAACCATAATATCTTCATTCCTTCGAATGCTTTCTTTTACAATGAATTCCGGAAGAGCTTTACCGTCTCTTGTGCTGGTCGACGTGTTAGGGTTAAAGTGGTTATTCACTCTTATTGCACGTGCTGGGTGTAGCCACAATGGCATGCATAAGTGCCATTTTCCTTGCATATTTGACAGTATAAAATGTAGACGCAGTCCGTGCTATGATATGACGTATAAATACTACTGTGCTCCCGTAGAAACGCGATTAAATTAAAAAGATTAAAGATGCAGTAATTGGTTGAAATAATAAAGTCTTAAAAGACTAAGAAACCGAGCACAATAAGCTAATGAACATGAACATGAAGGAAATTTCACACAACGTCAAGAATATAATGTGATTGTATAATTTCAGAAATGTTCAACTTGTGGTCCAAATCTCAGGTATTAACTGGAATTTAGCTTGCAATCTTTCTGTGATTTACCTCTACTAACATTTCTCTCGTATAGTTTTTCAAAAAAGAAGAAACCAATTTTATATCTGCCAATGAAATTGACAACATGACTTTAATAATGCCGACGTCTTCACGAAGAACAGTCGTTACTGACGCTCAACAAAATCAAGCTGGCGGAAAGGTTTGCTCATACAAATATTAATTAACCCTAGGAGTTAAATGGCCAAATGCAAAAATGGGTTTTCTCTTCAGATAAAGAAAAAGCGAAATCGGGATAAGAAACGAGACAAGGATAAAGAATTAGCATCTAGTTTGATGGTAGCGTGCCTGAAGCGTCTCCTCCCTGTTGGATTAAATTTATTTGCAGGCCGAGAGCAAGAGCTAGTCCAACACTGCAAAGACAGGTTCCTGAAGGTATTGAAATAGCTGTAGCAACATGCTAGATTTGGTAAGCGCAAACTAACGTTAGCTGCGTGTGATTTCTCAACAGAAATTGGTTGACACTGAAATTATTGAATTTGCCAAAATCCAATTAACCCTTCCTGACAAATTTGATCCATCCGATGCCATGTCCTGGCAGCACCACTTGTACTCAAAGCTGGGAAGCAAGAAACCAGCATGTGAGGGCAATGATCAAAACGATAAATCGGGTGCCGTTAAGACAAAGCAACAACTTTTGGACGAATTAATAGATCGAATTGTGGCTATGGCTAAAGTCCTATTTGGGCTGCACATGGTAAGGGAATTGAATAAAGTATGCATTTCTATGTTTATGCACATTGCATGCAAAGTTCAATTACGTTCTCATTATCTTCTTTTTAAGCTTCTACTTTGTATTTTTAATTTGCTGAAGCCCAATTGGGCAATTTCTTGCTTTATATGTCTCCACCATTTTTGCTCTATTCAACAGATTGATCATCCTCAGCAGCAACAGAAGGGCGCTTATCGTTCCGTCGTTTCTTCACAAAGGAAAAAAGCAGTTATTACTTGCTTTCGGCAAACTGCTTTACATTCAATGCCAAGGTATAAGGAGATCAATCATCATCTCGTATTTGGCTTATGTAATATTTGTTTTACCTGTAGTGTAGTATTGTTAATCCGTGGTATTTTATTTAGCTTGTGTGTTTTCAAAATCGTTTACTTGTACTTTTGGTCAGCTTTTGTGAATGCATGACTTATGATTAGAGAGCTATTAAAAATTAAGATATTGTGTGCTATCTAATCTAGTTAATAACAATTTAGGCTACTAATCGTCAACCAGCGCGCCGCAACTGGCGACGGGTTCTCTCGGCGGCTCGTAGACGAGCTGCCCTTGCCTGCCTAACTTGTGTGCCTTTTCATACCCTGCAGAGGTAAATTGATTGCAAGCGGAAGTGTAACAAACTGACAAACAATTTAATTTCAAAAAGAATGTCTACAAAAACAGACACGCTATAATTTTTCAGACATCGTGGAATAAACTTATTCTTACGCACCTATCGCGATATTTGGCTTGGAGATGAAAACGTAGGCCAAGAAGTGATGATCGAGCACCTCACGGTCAGTGCAAATCATCTTGGACTGGAATTGTGACTCTCACATTAATAATATATCTATTTCTAGACTTCCTTCGAGGCCGCAGAGTTGAAGAAAAAGGAAGCTGAAGAGGAAGAGGGTAAACCTGACCCTGTGACTCAATTGGTGACCACATTCTGTCGCGGTGCGATGACGGAGAGAAGTGGAGCTTTGCAGGAAGATGCTTTGTATATGTCATACGCGGGAGTAATGGCGAAATCGTGTGGGGAAGAGGAGGAAGAAGGAGACGAGGAAGGCGAAGAGGGTGAAGAAGGGGGTGCTTCTATTCATGTATGATGTATAATTGAAATTTATGTTTCACTAAAACTTTACTAACACAACAATTTAATTGGGCATCCCAACGCAGCGTCATGTTGTAAGGAACTCAAGTGGTAGAATTATGAGTAAATGTATTTATTAGAATTCCATGGTTGCTCATTGTTTCACACTTTCTAGGAACAAGAAATGGAAAAACAAAAACTTCTATTTCATCAAGCAAGATTGGCCAATCGAGGAGTGGCTGAAATGGTCCTCCTCCACATATCAGCCTGCAAAGGTGTGAATTCTGATATGGTAATGAAAACTCTGGAGCTGGGTATCGCCACATTGCGCGGCGGCAATGTGGACGTTCAGATGGTAAGTGAAATTGTTACAGTATTGACCTCATGAATGCCGGAATAGTTAATTTTAAAATATTCTAGGGCATGCTGAACCATTTGAAAGAGAAAAAGGAAGTTGGATTCTTTACTTCAATCGCAGGACTAATGAACTCGTGTTCTGTTTTGGATTTGGACGCTTTCGAGAGAAACACCAAGGCTGAAGGTTTAGGTGTGGGCTCGGAAGGAGCTGCTGGCGAAAAGAATATGCATGACGCCGAATTTACATCGGTTCTATTTCGGTTTATTCAACTTACTTGTGAAGGGCACAATCTCGGTAAAACAAAATAATAAATTTAAATAATCTGTAAAAAAGTTACATTTTTTTTTGTGCATGTATGTATAACGTTGGACATATCCTTAAAAAAAGTTACATTAAAATGAAACCTTCCCATTCTTTTAGATTGGCAAAACTATTTAAGGACTCAGGCAGGAAACACGACCACTGTGAATGTTGTCATTTGCACTGTAGATTATTTGCTGAGATTGCAGGTTGATAATATTATAATTTTGGTATCTTGCAGCTCGCAATTTCAAATCACTTTCTTCACTTTGAGAATAACTATAACTTTTTACAAAATGATAAACAGGAATCCATTATGGACTTCTATTGGCATTATTCGAGCAAGGAATTAATCGACCCAGCTGGAAAGGCAAATTTTTTTAAAGCAATTGGTGTGGCCAGTCAAGTTTTTAATACGCTGACAGAAGTAATCCAAGGCCCATGCACTCAAAATCAACAAGCTTTAGCTCACTCTAGGTATTGTTGAGAATATTCAGTGTGTTTCAAAGGTATGTGATTACTTTTTTAACTTGTCAAATTTGATAGGTTGTGGGACGCAGTAGGAGGGTTCCTATTCTTATTTGCTCATATGCAAGCCAAGCTCTCAAAGAATTCTAGTCAAGTGGATTTGTTGAAGGAATTACTCAATCTGCAAAAGGACATGGTCATCATGATGTTATCTATGCTTGAAGGTTTTCTAAAGATTTAGATTTCATTTGATTGGCTGAATAAAAATAAACGCCAATGTTTGATTTAGGAAATGTCGTGAACGGAACCATCGGTAAACAGATGGTAGATACTCTAGTTGAGTCGGCGTCTAATGTGGAGGTACTTTTAATCAAATTTTGAATTATACCATTTTAAAATAAAAAAATTGATTCACATGCAAACGTAAATGTTAGTAACGCGAGTTTTGACAGTCATGAGTTAACTGAATTGATTTTCTGAATCATGCTGCTATGAATTAGAGGATTCTACGATTTTTTAATATGTTTCTCAAACTCAGGGCATTAACATCGTCAACCATGTTTCGGAAGGTATGAATATACTTGAAAGAAGCAAGCTACGGGTTTTATTTTTTGGACAATTCTGTGTCTCTTATTTGCATACGATCCCATCTCTTCCTAAATCCACTTCGATTTGTTTTGGTGTATGAATTAAGTATAGAGTTTGTTAACTAGTTATGTTACATTTAGCATTTTTATGTTTTCTAGACTTGATTCTCCGTTTTCATTTTTTTCAGATTATTCTTCGTTATTTTGATATGTTTTTGAAATTGAAGGACCTTACCTCCTCAACCTCTTTCCAGGTTTGCTTTCTTGTTCTTTTGAGTTGTTTGATTTGATTTGATTTGATTTATTCA
The DNA here is from genome assembly GCA_036851895.1 of Orthonychiurus folsomi. Lineage (NCBI taxonomy): Eukaryota > Metazoa > Arthropoda > Collembola > Poduromorpha > Onychiuridae > Orthonychiurus > Orthonychiurus folsomi. The sequence goes on from JAAXYW010000275.1 coordinate 26,332, forward strand.
TTAGAGTGTTATACCAATGCATTCATGTAATACATTTATTGTCAGATTAAATCTACAATTTTATTTCAATTGTATGTGTTAAAGAGAAAGTCGTATGTTAAGTCACTATTTGAACGAATGTAGGAAATGGATGTCAACAAGGACGGATGGATCACGCCAAAAGAGTTCAAGGATAAAATGGAACAGTTTAAAAATTACACATCGTAAGCTGCAATTGCTTTAGCTTTTATATTAATCTAAATTTTACAAAGCGAAATGTTACTTGATTGCTTACAGAGAAGAAATTAATTTCTTGTTAATGTGCTGTGACACAAACCATGATGGAAAGATTGACTACATAGGTAAACAAAACACTGTTTTCACATATAAATTTATTAATAATAAATGTATTGATAAAATGTGTGCAATTTTGCTCAGAATTTACCGAACGATTCCACAACCCTGCTAAAGACATCGGTTTTAATTTGGCTGTATTGCTAACAAATCTCTCCGAGCATATGCCAAATGAACCCAGGTAAAATTCGTTTGTCTTTTAAACGCTTCTTTACCATTCTGCAAATAAATATGGATATGCAAATAAAGTGAATAAATACTTATAGGCTGGCTCGATTCCTTGAGACTGCTGGAAGTGTACTAAATTACTTTGAACCATTCCTTGGAAGAATTGAAATTATGGGTGGAAGTCATAAAATTGAACGTGTCTACTTTGAGATAAAGGAATCCAATATAGAGCAATGGGAAAAACCGCAAATTAAGGTTTTTGTTTGCAAACCAAAATATTGAAGGGCCTATTTAAGCAAGCCATTTTTGAATTAGGAATCAAAACGTGCCTTCTTTTACTCGATTGTTACGGAGGGCGGGGACAAAGAAAAATTAGAAGCTTTTGTCAATTTCTGTGAGGATGCCATTTTTGAAATGCAGCATGCAAGCGGGCTTATGGTTAGCGAAGACAGTGGTGGCGGCGGGAAAGCCAGAGAAGCGGCTTACAAAATAAATTTAGACGAAGATGAAGAAAAGTAATTACTGTCATTTTCCTTAACAATTATAAAGTGTCCACTTACTATTAGTGGGGTCTGATGCGATGTGCTATTGTGACGACGAAGAGCTCAGTTCGATTCGTAATTGCCCTGTTTGAAGCCCTTAACCAATCTTTACCTTACAAGTACTCATGACGGGCAATCAGTCACCCATTGTCATAATTTTAGCCCAATTTTTTTGACTAAATTAGAGGAGAAGTGTGTTTAGTCCAGCGTTTGAAGATATTAGATTTTGAGAAATTAGCTTAGTACTGTTTTTAATAATTTTGTATGTATTTCTTTTTGAATAGCCACAGTTTGACTTGGGAGGATAGGTAAGACGTTGTAGCGTAGCAGCCATTGTGTGCATAGAATTTTAATGTAGTTTAACAATTTACCTATGTAAATTTTTCTCATTGCATGCTATTTATGTTTGCGCCGCTGACTAACTAGTAGCATATTCTTCCCGGTTAACAAAAACGTGATTTCTTGAAATTCAATATTTCAACAAATCGTCTGCATTTCTGGCACGATGTGAAAGAAAGCTTTCACCAGAGTTAGCAATAGTCAGTCAAAATGTAATTTCTGCGTTGCATACATAGGGGAAACCTAGTCAAGCAGTCCATCTCTTCTTTCAAAGAGAATCTCCGTTATTTCTTTTCAATGATGTCACCCTCAAACATCAAGAGAAAGATGCGAGAAATTCAACAAATGACAGCTCCCGAGCTTATCGTCGGCTTTTTCAAGTTAATTCTTTACAGTTTCTACTACAGCGGAAGTACATTTGCACATGTTATCAAGTAAGCTGAATATTTGATATCAAAATACCGTTTGAACATCCTTCTTATTGTCACAACGAATTTGTATCATAGATATTTTGTGAAAGCCTTAATTAATCTGATGAGGGGTCCAGCTCCTGAGAAGGTAGAAGAAGTAGAACCAACTGATTCGTACGCAATGACACCCATGAGTGTAAGTTTTGATACTTGATTTGTGAAATAAATCCTTATACGCAGAACGCAATACGCAACTTTATTAAAACAGGTTGCATTACCGATCAGCGCGGGTCCTGTGGAGGAATATGTTGTACCTGGGGGAGGTCAGTTAGAGATTTATAGGGCTGAGCCATACCAGGAGGATCAAGCGTAAGCAATTGTGTATTACGCAAGATTATATATAACTTTTAATCTGAAAATTTTTTTCAGGGATGCTGAAGGCTCACCACAGTCCAGCGGAGCGGAACCGAGTCCTGGTGAAACAAGCGGAGAAGATGGCGGCGATGGTACAATGGTAGTACGCAGGAAATCAGAAGCACAGGACCAGATTGTTGAATTAAAGGTGGTAGAGAAAACACAAGTTGTTGCTAAATCAGATGCTGAGGCTCAACAACAAGCTGTGATGGCCGCTCTTGATCTGGCTAAGAAGGCCTCAGGATCTGGCGAAGATGCGTCTGCTATATCCCAGGTATATTTGTGTAAACTATGATTTGATGAAGTGAAGTCTATGTATGTAACTCATGTCTGGGACAGTGCTTGAACATACTAACATTAATAATTTTATTCAACAAGCTGCACAAAGAAGTACTACTTAAAGTTTTGTTAGTGGTCAAAAAGATGATGGAGATTTTACGATCGGTATTTTTACAAGTCTCCTGCTTTAAATGTTTTTTGTATCGCCAAAAACTAAATACGAAAGAAATTTCAATCTTATGTTAAATTTGCAGGTTAATTTTGGAGAATATGTGAAGCAACTCGTCAGCTTTCTTGCTAGGAATTTCTACAACCTGAAATATGTTGCATTAGTGCTCGCGTTTTGCATAAACTTTATGCTACTTTTCTTTAAGGCAAGCCTTAACAATTATTTTCTGTTGGAAATTATTGCTCATCTTGACATACATTCCAATCAGGCTACATCCTTAGCCGAAGGTTTGGAAGAGGAGGATGATGATGGCTCTGGACTGGTTAGTAGTGAGGAGAGCGACGAACTTCAAGGTTCTGGCTCTGGAAACGGTACGATACTTGACGAGGACGATGGAGACGATGATCCGCTGGAATTCGTCCATATGGACGAGAAATTCTTTTATATGGCACACGGAATAAGAATTATGGCGGTCATTCACTCCATTGTTTCACTGGCTATGCTCATTGCTTACTATCATTTAAAGGTATGTATGCATGTTTTAGAAATTTGACAAGGATGCGTACATACTCAACAAACATGGTTAATTAACAGGTTCCGCTGGCAATCTTCAAACGGGAGAAAGAAATTGCCCGTAGGCTAGAATTTGATGGCCTTTACATCGCGGAGCAGCCGGAAGACGATGACGTAAAATCGCATTGGGATAAATTGGTCATCTCATCCAAATGTTTTCCGGTAAGTTCTTACTCCGTTTTGATTTAAATCCTTATGCAAATTGAGTTGCTGTACTGTACATATCATAACATTTCTGTGCATTTGCTTTTAACTACTGGGTTTTAAATAGGTCAATTACTGGGATAAATTTGTAAAGAAGAAAGTTCGGCAGAAGTACAGCGAAACTTACGACTTTGATTCAATCAGTAACTTACTTGGTATGGAGAAGACATCATTCATGGTACAAGAAGAATCAACGGAAGGTGGATTTATCCAACTGTAAGAATTTAATATTGTAAGGTTTGAAATGAAGGTATGAGTTCACAATTTGTTTTTTCAACAGAATTTTATCGATCGATTGGCGCTACCAAATTTGGAAATACGGAGTTACAATAACTGACAATGTGCGAAAATAATCACCATTTATTCTCGTGAATTTACTTTGACTTTGACCAATTGAATTATTTTAGGTGTTCCTGTACAGTTTGCTTTACTTTATTTTTTCCATCCTGGGAAATGTCAATTTCTTTTTCTTTGCTGCACATCTATTGGACATTGCAGTTGCTGTTCCTGCGCTAAAGACTATTTTGCAATCCGTAACGCACAATGGCAAACAGGTAAATTAAAGAACAAATTACACCAACTATTTTCTCGAACAAACTAGCACACACTTTTATATTTTCAGCTCATGCTCACGGTGATGTTGCTAACCATCATTGTGTACATATACACCGTCATCGCCTTCAATTTCTTCCGGAAGTTTTATGTTCAAGAGGAAGACGACCAAGTGGATCAGAAATGCCACGACATGCTTACTGTATTGAGAGAAATAATCTTAGCCTAAAATTTTCTAGTTGATTTGATCCTTCATATTTCTCTGTAGTGCTTCGTCTTCCACTTGTACAAAGGCGTGAGGGCAGGCGGTGGCATTGGAGACGAAATAGAATCCCCTGACGGAGACGACTATGAAGTTTACAGAATATTCTTCGATATTACTTTCTTCTTCTTTGTGATTGTCATCTTGTTGGCTATTATTCAGGGTTTGCTTCCAAATAATACTTTCCAGCTTCTAATTCATAACATTAACCTACTTTTTCCCGAACTTTCCTTTTATGCCAGGTTTAATCATTGACGCTTTTGGCGAGTTGAGAGATCAATTAGAAAGCGTTAAGGAGAACATGGAGTCTAACTGTTTCATTTGTGGAATTGGAAAGGATTATTTCGACATTGTCCCACACGGGTTTGACACTCATGTACTAAAGGAGCATAACTTGGCAAATTATATGTAAGTAGATGAAATATTTATATGCTGAGTGCACGTAGCACATCCAAAAATTATCACAATTAATTGGCCAGGTTTTTCATCATGCATCTGATCAACAAACCGGACACGGAGTACACGGGTCAAGAGACTTACGTTTGGAATATGTACCAGCAACGTTGTTGGGACTTCTTCCCGGTTGGTGACTGCTTCCGGAAGCAATACGAGGCGGAACTCGGTGGAGGGGGAAGCTAAATACAGTTGACGGTGTTACAATTGCTGACATACACATTTAATGCATTTTTGTCTGACTTAGAAATTTAGATTCAAGTGATGTGTGCAAGTCGTATGTACTTGATAACAAACAAACCGTCCCGTCCCACCCGGGCAAAATATGGACGTAAAATGAGATTATTAATCCCTTGTGTAACAACTGACAATTATATGCTCGAAAGTGTTTATTTATGCCCGGTTTCGAATAAAATTTCTTCCTACCTATAAGAATTCTACTTTTGCCACTTCAAATTCAGGGTATATCTGGTTGGCTTAGATTAATTTTCTTTATGTATGCAGTAGCAATACTCGCAATAAGCATTGCATTGTATTCCAATTTCTAAGATCAAATCTTGCTCAATCAGCAACATGAAAATTAATATTTAATTTGATCAGTTCATTGGTTTTCACATGCCTAGTAATGTTGTAATTCAGTAGACTTGTCACTGTTAACATTTTAAATGACAATGTGCGTAACCTCAGCTGTTTACTAAATGCATTAAGGATATTTTATTTCAGTAAACCTTACGTTACTTATTAGTTTTAAATGCCACATTAATTTCCGAGTTAACAAAAATGCTTTTTGAACCTGGCATCTGATTTCCAACGTTAAAAAACTCATTCTCATTAGCACAGCGCACGTGCTATAATTAGTCTCAAAATTTCCTTGAATCTCGCAATGAAATTTTTAGTTTGCCTGGACTTAAAAGCGTTAAAGCAATGCAGGGTACTTCCAAGCGAATAAAGTTCATCGGCCACACGCAGTGAAGCCCTGAAATCCCACTCCGAAGCCGACACAAGATGAATACGGATGGATAATTAATTCACTGATGACGAACGGCACAAATGCTGAGTACGGTGTTTTCATGCACCAGCGAGCACACAGGTAGTATGGAATAAGCAACTGCATATTTAGTGGATTGATCTTCGCAAACAGCGTAAATATCAGACGGGCTCACAGCTCCAATCCGGTAAAACACCCTTGCAGAGCATTCCAGAGGCTTGTCTGCTTCTACCGCTTCTTGTAATAATTTACTGAATGCGTATTCTGTAATTTCGGCAAGCTCAGCTTTCCCGATCTTTCCAGTTTGATCACCTTGAGTTTAAAGCAAGTTTATATCATTAATTGACATTAATTAATATCAGGTTTACTGTGGTAATGTAATTAACTTACATATAGAAGCTCGGCATACAATAACAGCGACCCTGCTCTCATAACTCGAACGGTGAATTATCCTCACTTTTACCCCAGATCCAATGTAGCATCCTGTCTCCTTGTCTGCATATTTTAATTATTGATCAGTCTAAATGTATTTATGGGTTACCCTCGCATTGTAAAAAAAACTTACATTCAAAGGCCGAGTTGTGCTTGTGAGCCCAAATCTGCCACTCCACGTTCGCATCACGTGGAAGTCTAGAGAGCAAACAAAACAAATTACAGAACTAAATTGGATTGCATTATTCAACCAATCTTGCACTGCGTGCCACGAATACACACAAACTGAATCTGAAACAACAGGTAAATATGCTTTTGCTGTAGAGAAGATATGACAAAATATTTGCAGACCCATCCAAACTCTTTCACTAACAAACATTTGCATCGCAAAATAAATTTTAATCTGTAACTTAGAAAATTACCTGGAGATTACGAGATATTCCACAATAGCGTTATTTGTTCGTTTCTCCCATTCTTCCCTGCATTCCACAATGTATCTAGGGTCCGTGACATAGCATATCCCCTAGAAAATTATACACACATTTTTCTGGGAAACCATTTTTTCTACTTCTACTCCCCTCTTGAAAATTAAACGCTTACTTGTACAACGTCCCTCAGTTCAACTTTTGAGTCTGTGGCTTTTATTACGCGATTTATATGTCGAAGAGATAACTTGCATTCCATTCGAACACCTCCTTCTACTAATTTCATACTCCCAGGAACTAACCCAATTTGCCCAGCAACATAAATTATGTCGCCGACCTGTAAATGTAATTAATTAAAATTAGTTCTAAGATTACTCTTAGATATTAGATTTGCTAATTTCTAACCCAGACGGCTTGACTATAAGGCCCTATATTGGCTGGTGCCCAATGCGAAATTCCTTGAACATGCATGCATTGGCGAAGGTTGTGTACTTCACTTTCTGATGCTGAACGATAAGCAACAACGTCAACGAGAAGCGGTGTATCAATTGGCAAAGGTGCTTCCACGCAAATTCTTACAGGTGGTTGACACGCAAAATACTTGATGTAAACACTGTTGTACTTCGCGTAGTCGGACATACTTCCGACGTACATAACAAGGGCTACTACATCACCCAAAGTCAAACCCCGCTCCTGCAAGATACCTAAGAATTTAAAAATCAGTAACATTACATAAGTATGACTCCAAATAAGTACGATCATGTTATTCATATAATTTCTCAAAAGTAGGCAAATAAACAAGAACTTGCTTTGCAATGAAAGGAGAGCAGCTTTCATGTAGTAGCAATGTTGGTCTTCCCCGTCTTCGGAATCAGCCAGACCAGGGCGAATCCCCATTATCCAACACCACCCGCTGTCATTGCTGATAACCCGAATGCTTGACGGAAACGGAAGTGTTTCCCTAATATTTTTACAGTGATTCAAGCTTAATCCGTTTGAACTGAATTTAGCTACATGGTCTCGGTCGCATGGAACAGTATCAAGCAACAAATTTTCAGCTCTCACAGTCTCTGGCTCAAAATCTCCAATTCCATGACCACTACAATTGCTACTGTTGCTACCTGCAGTGTTAATAAATTTAAGATAAATTACAGGTATTGCTTGAGTATTATTTTCACTCACTAAATGCAGCTGAATCCGCACCGCCATCTCCATTGATGCTTTTATTACAAATTTCATCTCTTCCGTCACAGCAATCATTCTTCGTGCATTCCGCCAGCTCAGCCAAATAATCCATCGGTGTCTTGACAGGAAGACCTTCCAATTGATCCCTTTGTGTTTGCGTGTTTGATGGCACGCTAACTTCTAGCTCTGCTTCCGCCTTCAGATTATTGACACCTGCCTGAAAATATATGAAACTTCAATTAACGCAGTAATATTTGTTGTAAGTTGTGAACCGACAAGTTGTCAAACTTGGATAACAAATAACGGTAAAAGAGTAAAATGGCTTCATTTGAGCCAACTATCAGCGACATTATGATAATCTTAGCAAACGCTTTTAACATTAAAAAAAGTTCACATAGGTTGCATATTAAAGTTATTATTGTTTAGGTAGACGCAATACTTACAGACTTTTTGACTAGATGCATTCTATTCAGTTTCAAGTACCCTACAGGTGCAAAGGCATCATTCGAGTGAATCACTTTCTCATATTCATCTCTAAAATAATATCATGAAGACATGGATTTCTAACCAAAGTTAGAAATTATAACAGTTGTGTATGGTTCACTTACAGAATAATTGCTTTTTTAAAAAGCGCACAGTCCAGGGTAAACGTTTCGTATTCTCCACCTTCACCGCAAACATTTATGGCATACTTTTCTTTCTGAAAAGCGTTTGAGCCAAATTCTACCATTAAAGTAACCTTTTGGTTGTTAACGGAATTCTAGTATAATCACACCAAACTTACAGTCTTCAACAAGTGAGCATGAATTTCTTTTATAGTTTGTCCCAGATGAGTATCAGGATCTAACCCCAAGCATGCAGTTTTAATTATAATCGCATTGATCCCGCAGTCGATCATTTCTCTGAGTAATTCTGGCTGACTTCGTCTGTAAATTTTTTTTAATTTTATTATTTCTTGTTCATCTAATAAAAAGTAACAAACAGAAATAGATATGAGCTAATGTAAATATTACTTGCCTCCATAAGTAAGCCAAGGACACACATCCAAGTCTAGAACACCTAAAAATCGTAAAATACAAATAATTATGTAGATTAGTCCCTGGAGAGGTTGCTTGACTTTAGAAATGTTAGAGGTCATACACGTTCTCTACTCGAATTCTCTGATAATCTGATAGAATAGCACCGACTGCAATAGCATCAAACTCAATGGTTGCCTAGAATGTTATAAAATCGGGTTAGAAACCGCAAATTAAGCTAATGGACTGGGTAGCATAGACATATGCTCCTACCTTAACCTCTGTCAGAAGCATAAACAAATCCTCAACCTCATCACCTTGGACTGGTGAGTATTCCTTGTCACGCAATAAAGCTTCCCCCTTGATCTCCCGTCGAAACAGGGGTAAATCCATAGCTTCTGAGTACATCGAGATTCCATCATGACCAACAGTTTGGTACATGTAACTATCGAGTTCGTCTAATTGCGAAAAAATGCGAAATTTAAATACAAAGTGTGTAAAATATTCAATTTGCATTCAAATTCACACTTGATACTCTGGCTTACCACACATTGCGGGGTACAAGTTGGCCAAGGCTACAATTTCATGTCCAGCAGCAACGCACTGCATCATATTAAAGCAGCTGTCCTTTCCACCACTAATCAAAGCAACGACACGCATGATGAAGGAAGACTGGTTAACAACCCAAGCGGCAAAACAACAGGGTAAAGCACGACTTAAGACTTAAAGGGCACTCAAATATATTTGTGACAAGTAACAATTAGGAAAGCTTACTAAAAACTATCACAAAATAATATCTAAGTAAAACTACTGAATAAAAGAAAACAGAACGGGTGGAAAGTAAACAAAGATTATGATCTAGCTAAATAAGGAAAAGGAATCGGGTGATTCATGAGCTTTTTCTTTCTACACAAGTGTACAAAGACAGTGTTGGAGATGATAATAGGTGGTAGGTGGGACTTTCCTTCTTGACAGCTTGAATCATCCATTCCTGTCAGATATTAATAAGAAAACGTAAGTACAGAAAAACAAAATTGTCTAAAATCCGCATTATGTTGTAATTTACTGAGCGCCACGAGTTATCTGCAATGCAAAGTAAACTGTGCGAGCGCATCCTAATAAGGGTTCATAGCATTGTGCCTTCATCAACTTAATCTTCAGTCTAGACAGAGAATTCAAATAGTTCAGTGATATTGACAGCTTAGCCGATAAACTGTAAGAAAGTGTGTAATGTGTGGATAACTGATAACCACAATACTAATTGACGTGTTTACAACTTAAGCAATTCTGATCCTACACCCTGTTTGTGGTATTTGCACAATTTTACATAGTCTTTCCTCTATCGTGCAACTTAGCTAACCGAGCAGATCTATTGCCTGCCAGTGCAGTGCTCTGACTCTGACCTTTATATTTGAAGTCCAATATGTGTCAATAAGCAATAATCACTCGTTATCTCAACATTACAAGTATTAATTTAAAACTGTTCAATGACCACAGCAGAGGCCAGAACCACCGCTTTTAGGAGACTAGAAAAAGGTGAATGAATGGCTAATTGATAGGAATGGATTTTGACCTTTACTAGTAAAAGAAAGATTGGCGAATGGTGAAGTAGCCCTACATGACGCTATCATATTTACAAATAAGCCACTTTGTCCTCCCGGATTATTTTTAATTCTAATTATGGCATATTCTGAAGTCAAAATTTTCTGTGTGTAAAAATCATTAGAAACCCATTCAATAATATTCTATCAAACCGCTATCTATTATCAAGAAATCGCAGCTGAGTTCTAGTTGTAAGGAAAGTATGGAAAATCTAAGCTCTCTTAAAGCGCATACCACATTGGACTTACTTGTTCATTAAACAAGTTGTGAAGCCCGACGCGTGATCCAAAGCTTAAAAGTTCCAAATGATAATGTTGTTGTTCTGTTTCGTCCGGTAAATCCAAGAAAATTATTCTTGTCTGCCTAATTGTGGTTTCTGGTTGGGCTAAACCACTGACTGAAGAAAATCCCAACCTCACGACTTCAGGCTAATCACTGTAATAACTACCACCCAGCAAGTCAAGTAGGTTTGCCTAGTGTCTTCTAATAAATCCTTCAAAGGAAATAAAAAATAATTCTTAATTAATTATCACTGTACACTGCACTAATTAAATATGATCCGCCGAATCGGTTTAAGCACAATTGAAACTACGATGCGGATTCATTGATCACAATAAGTCATGGAAATAGCACGCAATTAATGAAGCTATGAAATGTTTTTTATATCCTTCCCAATACACCCATCCCATTAAAACATCTCTAAAAATTACCAAATTGCACAAACTAGCGCTGGTCTGCTTTTCCTCAAATCAAGCCAAAACTTAAATTCAATTGAGGTAAAATCAACTTACTAATTAAAATCCAATTGAGCAATTAAAGTACTTCCGCCCCTTCCTGGTCTCTGTACTTAATTGATCCAGGAACTGATACACGAGGACACTTTTAGTACGTTCAGTTAGTTGTCGGTCGGACGGTGCGGTGGTGTGATGAAAACGTGATTTTTGATAGGGAACGGAATGCTGGGGATAAGAAAAATATGTTTCGGCCGACCGGGTGAAGTTTAAAATGATCTACTTTAATCCACCTGTTTGTCTTCTGCCCTTCTAATCTGCTTCAGAATGGTAATAGAACTCCAGTTGCTAGATAAATGGGAACAAGAATTTGAGTACGTTCGTCCTAACGGAGTGTCAGCGGAGGACTATGGATGTGAATACAGAGTTGCGGATATCATATGCACAGCACACAATGTAGTTGTGCCATGCACGAACCAGTTCAGACAAACCTTGCGCATTTTAGGCGGCACCAAACATACACAGGGTTGGCAAATTTTATGGAACTACTCATTCAAAGAAGTCAGACCTAATTCCTGTATTAAAATCTTCTAAGTTCATAGGTAAAACATGCAAAACCATCGCGACGCAGGGTGATGTTATGTAAATAGCGAACCTTTGAAAGAACATATATGTTTTCACTTTTGAAATCAATTACCTTAATTCTGATTAGTTGATGAAAGAAAATTGCATGATATTAAATTTAATCATACCTTAATTTTGAATAGTAGATGATGAAAGAAAATTGGATGAAAATTAAATTTAATCATACCTTAATTGCGATGAAAAATTCGGGCAAGTGTATGGTACTGTACTAGACCCAAATCTAGGCTGTATTTTAGTTGCAAATATGTGCCAACGCTGTTCAGACTTCCGCCGTTGTTGTGCTAGGACCTGAATCTAGCAGCTTGGCACAGCAGAGAGGGGTCAGTGCCACCAGATCCGAATTCCTGGAATTCCCCGGCACCTGCTTTTATTTATTATCCAATTCCAAGATCCCTCCCCTTAGTGCTTGGGATACATGATATAAGCACAAGAGATCAAATTCAAAAATTATAATAGAATGAGATACAATATCATCCGGATCACTCATCCTCTACAACATTTCTTCTAAACAGAACTTGATCACTTTTTGGATTCACTAAGCATTCTTGACTTGCTCTCCATTGTTGTTGGTCGCAACCGCTACCCACTTCTGGAGTATCACTTTGGCAAATTCGTTTGTTGTAAATTGGAACTGGTTCTCCAATTTTAATGATCTGATCTGTGGCAAATTGAAGTGCTTCCAGAGATTCATTTTTATGATTCGAAGAAATCGCAATAATTATACTGGCTTCCTTCGGAGGGACAATGCCAAGCCTGAAAAATATAAAAACAAAACAAATTCAAACAAATAATATGGGTAATTAAAGTGGTTTTGAGCAAAACAAAAATTAATTACCTGAGAGAAATCGCAATGTTTTCTACCTTCCATTTTGCTCTGATTTTCAAACAAATTTTCTTAACTCTGTCTGTAGCAGCAATGGTGTCATCGTGTGCTGCATCCTCAAAGCAGAAAACCTGATTGGAGGCGCAGCAGAATTTAAATGAACAAATTCAGAGACAACTATATAAACCATAGATCACATTGAACTTCCGACCTTTCCTGTCCCTCGACTGAATCCAATGAATACGGATGTTGAACTGCTGCCATCATCAAATACTGAAGGCACTATTTCCTCTAAATGTATTTTGGATTCAATAAATTTTACAATATCCATGCCCAAACTTTTCATTCTCAAATTCCAACTGCAAAATGTCACTTTTTAATGAAACAACCATTACGCTCGCACTCTAGGAGAAGATTGCAATATGCTAATGCAATATTTCCAACTGTCTAATTTCAGTTAAGTAAGTTCTTTATGGGAATATATGATTCTACTTTCAGCCGACATCTGTTTCTGGCAAGCCAAGTTCGTAGTCAATATGCAACTAGTCTAAGCTGTATCCTTTGGATATAATAATTTTTTTTACTTAATCCCCTCCTCTTGCAGGCTCTTGCGCGCCGCTGAATCATCATTTTGAAGAACTATTATTAATTACCCTTTAATTATTATTCGTCAAAAATTTTGGAATCCAATAATTCACAACAGAACAATTTAACAAACACGGGTCAACATCAGACCACAAGAAAAGGAACTTGTTGCATCACGTCATAAATAAATGTATTTGTAAAAAAAATACTGACTGGCTAAATATAAAGCTAAAATTGAAAGCTTTGCATTTGGTGACAAGGTCTATCGTACATATAAACGGATATTTCTCAATAATTTGCTTGGCGGCAAAGTGAGTTATTGCATTCATAATTTAAGAACAATTTGTAAATCATGTACTGGTCACTGCACCGATGTACCACGATCAGTGCCAATATTAAGTCACTAATAAGTTATTGTGATATTATGAAATTGCACCAGTTATAAAGATGGATGTTTACAATTGAAAGAAAAAAATAATGCTGTGAAAAATTATAAGACACGGATAAAGCGAAGCGAAATAAAGGTCTTAAGAAACGGATAAAGGCAAAGGCATCATGCAATGCTTCATGATGATGGGGTATGCGGCAAAAGAGATCTTATAAAGTCAGTCATGCGATTTGTACAAACCCTGTTTTGGGGGTCACTAGAAGATCTATTTAAGAATATCGACTTATCAATCCACCAAATGAATCGATTCTTCATGGAGTATCTGAAATGTTTGGAAACAATAAAATACATCTTCTTTTGAAACTGTTTGAATTCAGGAGCAGAGATAGTCAAGCTTACTCAAAATCTGCTACAGCATTATCGGGAAGTTCAAATTGAGATTCATGTTTTTCGGTGTGATACCAATACTTTCTGTTTTGCTTCTTGCTTAACGCCATCACCCAGGGTTCTGTTCACACACATAATATTCAATTTAAATCCTAAGCGCGACAGGACCTGGGCAGCTGGTAAAATATTGTAAAATGGAATAAAACAAGAATCATCTCACCCTTAGTAATTCTGATAAATAGAACTCCAGACGGCTCAAACTGACTTGAGTGCTCGTTTTCAAAATCGGACGGGCACTTCAGGGAACCGTTCTTGTCTCCACTAAAGTTCTTTGAGTATTGATGTATTCTATTAAATGCGTAAAGGGCAAAGGTTACTTTGGTCAGTAAACAAAACAAAATTTCTCCGCATACTTTGTCAAGACCTCCGGCAGGGATTCCATTCTCAAGATACTTTTGACTCTCATAGAAGGCAAGTCAGAATGAGAAATCTTGTCCATTGCTTTGGCAAATTTCGAGCACATTTCATGGCTGTTTAATAGTGTTAAATAAGTATTCTGCTAAAGCAGTGCAATTGAAATAAGAGCTACTAATAAAATTCCTCACCGAAGCGTGTAGTGATGAGTCCGAATGTCCACGCCACCCAGAAGAAAGCCGTCAATGATTTCAAAAGAAACCAGCTTCTTATTTTCCTTAACTTCGTGCACGTATTCGCCGTAAACACATGTATTTCTACTCAATTCAATTTTAATAGGTGCATCGGTCCATAAATTGTTCTGAAAGCGATAAACTCTTGTGCCTCCCATTCCTAAAGGTGGAAAACACATGTTAGTGAAATAAATTAGAATTCGGGAATCGCAATTTTTCGCAAGATTATTAAGATAATTTGTACTGAGCAATTTACCACAATAGAATCCTCGATTCCTACACTTTTGGTCCCCGTTAACAATAAGACAACGCCAGTCATAAATAGATTTAATCGACTGCTCCAGCGTTGCTCCAGTTAACTCATTTTCAGGAAGCAGAAGGGTACCTAGATCAATTCCGAAACAAGTTACAAAAGAACCTAAGCCAAGCTTTAGCTACAAGCTAAATTGCATAGCGACTTCATAAGAACTGTTATATATAAAGAGGCCTTTCCTACCTGGACTAAAATCAAACGTTTTCTTGAAGGTTTCAAATCGAGCTCTTGGGAATTCCACATCGGGCTGTGTATTTCTTTTCTCGTCTGGAATTCCCCACGCTTCCAAGCAGAACGCTCGAGTTTCGGCTTGTCTTGCCTCCATTAGGGATGGGTGCATGAGAAATGCTTTCAATTTTTTGAGATTTTTTATTTGCCGCTCTGCCAAACTAAACAAAACCATCAATACATACAACCATTATTATCTCAGAAGGTTTATGCTGGTTCAAACCTGTTATTTGATTTTAGAATGTATTCGTAAAACGGGTGACCCTTTTCAGTAAGAATACTCATTGAAACCAAATGTAGAATATCCTTGTCAGAAGTTGAGAAACGATACAACAATTCATGACACTCTTTCAAGTAGGAACACGCGTTAGAAGTTCTTTCCCGTTTCCATTTACATATTAGATACCGCTCGGAATTAGCTGGTCTGCTAGTATTTGGTTTGTGAATGCCAACCAAATCAAAGGAACGATACATAATGTAAATGAGTCCTACAGAGAACGGTGAAAAGGTATCAAACATTTTGCACACAAAGTGTCCACCTGTGAAAGAGTAAGACTTTGTGATTAGTTCGAAGACGTAAACTCTGCATTCTTAATGGCTAACACAACTACTGAGCTCACCAACTCGGACAATTGACAAGGCTACTAAACATTGAGCTAATACAAGAGCCTTGCTCAACAGTTCTTGTTGTTGTTCTGCCCCATCTACTTCAAATCCCTAAAATGAAAATTCAAAAGTCATCTTAGCAAAGTTACCCAACACAATAGCTACTCAAAGTAATCAATTTCAAAATCGTGTGATAATTGAAAATTTGGACGAAAGGAAGCCTGCATGTTTAAAATGAATAATAAAAAACGTACACCATCACCCATAACGAAATGAACACCTTGATTCCCAGTTGTTTTGAGTACTAGCTCTACAAATGATTCAACATTAGTGGGCTTGAGAATATCACCGTCGCCCTCTTCTCCTAAAATAATCATTTTGGTTAGTGGATGGTTTGTTTGCAGAGCAAAAACAAAACATAGGACAAACTCGTAATCTTAAGCTTACCGTAAAACACCTCGAAGCTCTCCGGCTGCCCAGAAATAAAGTTGTCCAGGTTAAAGTCGTGCTCTTTAGTCTTCAAAGTAAATCCGAAACCTTTAGCCTCCCATTTTTTCCTCCAGAGAATGTACCTGCAACAAACCAATTAAAACTAAACGTATTCGTAAAGACAAGGAAATAGTTATGGCTTTGTACTTACTCACTAAATCCCCCAGGCCCAGCGCAGATATCTGCAAAATACAATAGCTCATTTGGCTTAACAAATGGCTCCCCGGTTTCAGTCTTTGGCTGTGTAAGGGAGAAATTCAGAATAGAATCCAAATTGGCCATCTTCATTCCAGCCCTATTCATAAATATTCCGGTTCGAATTGTTTCAAACGGGTTTGACTTGAGCCTTGCAACAATTCTGTCTTCATTACTTGCTTTGTGCACATCAGTCTGCAATTTAAAAACACATTAACATTTAAAATATCCCGTTTCTCTTTTCAGTCAGTCACAGCCAAGTAAATTTGTAGAAATGTAAGAAAACCTTAGAGTTCAAAAGTTCCATCATTGTTAGAGGAGATGCAAATGATTTTATATCGTAATCAGAATTCTTTCGCCCGATTTGTCTCCAAGAGATCAAAGATTGAAGATCCAGCGGTTCTGGTTGTCTGGGCGGAATCCATTCCACCTCCTCCTCCAGGTTTATCTCCTGCAAGCAGTTATTTTGTAAATCAAGCAAAAATTTCACTATTATTATACCCCCACACAATCCAGACGCTTACATCATCAATTGGATCCCAGTTGACTCTACCGGTTTCCTTAATCTGTTTTGAGCTGGCTGGCACAGGCCGCTTTAGACCATTCGCCGCCATATTGAATTAGCTAATGGCCAATTGGCCAACCTACAAACACAAAAATCTTAAATTAGATTATGGCCGTCGCCTCTTGTCTCTACCTGTCGTTGTGCGTCGCGTGGAAGTGCTAAATGCCAAGAATATCATCGCTAAACATTTTGCTTAGTTCGTTTTAGTTTAGAAGCCGTAAATCCAAGAACTGACAGTGTCAGCCAGTTATAGTAGATGCTACAACTTACGCACGCCGTGAAGTTTCCTCTCCGCAAATCAAAGTCAGGTCACCAGGAAGGTCAGTTTCCCTCAACGCTTTGGACGGACTAATTCCGACAAGGATTCGATGGAAATTACGCGGACTGTGAGCGGGAGGAATAATTTGGATTTAGCACCAAATCTATTGAAATTCTTGAGGGAAAATCCTTACATGGTGGGCATAGAGAAAGCATGGTTTTGCACAGACTGCATGTTGTCATTTCTATGGGGCGCTTCAATTGCAAAAAAAATAATTCGTGAATATCGCAAATATCATTTTTTGCAGTTCATCTCGCCCAAATTAGTTGCTTGTGGTTGAGCATATAGCAATGCTTTAGGATCACTCACAGCTACATTGAAATTTGAAACTATTTGAAAATGATAGTTTCCTGGAGAATTGAAGTTTGTTTGGATACCGAAACCAATTTTAATGGGGGTTGATTTATTTTGACCAAAAGCACATGGCGCTCTCGCACAGCACAGCTCTTGATTTTTTGTCAAAATTAATTTAGAATTCACTTATTCTTGAGCTTTTAAAATGTCGAAACCTTCGGCGAGTTCGACTGCTGTGAAGAAGTCAAGTGCACCATCCCCGTCGATGGCTGGGCAACAAATTGGCACGGAGGCTGAAAGAAAACTTGTCAGTGAGACATTCGAATGCTGTAAAGGTGAGATTTGTGAAATTAACACTGGAGGAAGTAAATCCGTGTTGAACAAAGGACCCGTCACCTCATGGACAAAGTATTAGGTCTATGCCAAAGGAAATCTCCCAATATGCAATTGATTTCAATCCAACCACGGATATGAAGGTATATACATGTGTTAATTGGTTCGGTTTACCAATAATGATGATTAATTATATTTACATATTATTATGTTGACCAATAGGCAACTGATATGAAGAGACACAGTGGTGACGAGAAGTTGGATTTGTTCCAGAGGGCAATGGTTTGCATTGAAGTTAGTTTTATGCTCTACTCTGTCTGTTATACCATGCTTGTAAATATACTACTTTTCTCTAACATTTTCGAACTTTTAGGAGCCGTGAATTGTCCGAGGTTCAATTTGTGGCTGCCACGTTTGATAGTTACGTCAAAGGCAATATAAGCAAGGCTTTTGGTGACATTTTTCCACTTCTCGCGGATGTTAGTAAAGTTTTTTAAATACTAATATTCACTCAGGCACACCATTTCATCTAATGTGGAGTTTCCTCAACTTGGTTCAGGAATTATTAAAAAACCAGAATGTTGAACTTCATCGCTTGGCGTCCGAGTCCGTGTGCAAGGCTTGCATGAATTGCCTTGCAAGAAACAACCTGGAGCAAGCAAGACAGTTAATCCAGTTGGGTTTCGTACACCTGGACTCGCCAAGTTCGCGTAAGTCTTTATGTCTCCTGGTAATTGTTGGTCCAATTCCCCTTCATTAGTATTTTCTTCATGAAATGGGATTACAGTTAAAGACTAAGAGTAGTCTCCTGTTCTAAACTTTTAATCCAATTGCCTCACCTTCAGCATAGCGACTTATCTTACTCTGAGACGCAGTGTTTTGCCATTGTCGAAGCCTCTACCCAGCAATCCACAAATCCCCACATCTGAACAAATAATACGCTCTTAACTTTCTGACTTTTTGTTTTCTTGTAAAGCTGTTTCCGAAAATTGGGCGATGGCTTTGAGCGACCTTATAGAAACTATGACTCCGCAGCAATTGCAGAGCGAGGTATGGTCAAATTATCTGTACAACGCAGAAATTGGATTGATTTATTTAACTTTCCACCCATATACCTCTGAAAAAATAAATGTAAAATTCAAAAAGTAATATTTTGAATGGAACCAAAACACGTTTAACGTGTGCGCCACTTCTCACGATCGTGATGATGGAGTAGTCTTGCCATTGCGAGGGTGGCGAATAGAATTTCGATTTTCTTGTTCGAGAAATAAATTCAAGGCGGTCTTGTACTCAAGGCCGGGTTTCCCAAATGGAACCACACAAACAGATCCTTGTAGGCATTCAATTTGTTTCAAGTTGTGACACACGCCTTCGCGTATTCTTTTCCCAATCCTTCCAACTTCCAACACATCGCTCCCAGGCTTTCACCTCACGTGAAAACACAATTTCGTTTCCCCAATCCCCATCATCAAAATTCGTCATCGTTCAAGCCTTTATTTCTCATGCCCCTTCTTGTTTCTTGCATGTAGTAATGCCAGGTTCCATCCTAAATTCAACATTTCTTAAACTTAAACTAAATCGTGAACATTTAGTTTTACTTTTTTGTTCATCTGATTTATTTTTTATTTTGCCCTAATATTTAAGCAGCATTTAAGCGTTGTGGAAGTTAAATAACAATCAATCCAATTTACAAATGGCTCTCTACATATGAATTTTGTACAGCACTTTTACCACTTTTCTAGATCTACCCGCTTGTTGCTCAGAAAGCGGTGAACTGGAAGTCCACCAACTCGAGGAAGGCAGCCTGCATCTTGCTCAAAAAAATGATGATTAGGGGA
>JAAXYW010000276.1:0-46024 GCA_036851895.1 Orthonychiurus folsomi
TGGATGTTGTGGGGCGTATATTATGGACGTTATATCATTGGAAGGTGGTGAGGTCGGGACTTGAGGAAGGCGGTGAGGTCGGGATTTGATGAAGGCGGTGAGGTCGGGACTTGATGAAGGTGGTGAGGTCAGGATTTGCTGATGGCGGAGAGGTCGGGAATTGTTGAAGGTGGTGAGGTCGGGAATTGTTGAAGGTGGTGAGGTCGGGATTCGAGGAAGGCGGTGATGTCAAGGATCAAGGTTGAGGGGAGGAGTATTTAATGGGAGGTTGTGAGTGGGGATTTAATGGAGTTTGGAGTGGGGGTTTCATGGAGGTGATGTCGGGAGATTGGTGCAGGAGTTGAGGGGTCATTTTGGACTAGGGGGTGCCTTATGTGGGTTTGATGTGCGTTGTGTGTAGCAGCTGCTCTTTTGGATCTCTGCTTGCAGAGTTTATTACTACTTCTGTTCCTATCTGTATCTCCGAATCTCCGCGCTCCCATTTTCTACCTGCTACCTCAGTTTTTTCCTTACGCTCAGGTTTGCGTATTCTGGAGCAAGTAAAGAAAGACATTGAAATTTTTTTTCCATTCGCAGTGTAGATAACTAATAATTACAGAATCTAATTATCATAGTGGGTTTGAAGCTTGATGCATTCAACCTATCGCTTTGTGCTAGCTACCAATGTATGCTTAGTTATTTTTCATTTGCAAACATATTATCTGAATATATTTTTTGTTTTTTGAACATGTGGCGTTGGACGGAACAGTGAAGTAAATAATGTACTAAAATTTATCGTCACATTGATGCGATACATGAATGTGTGATGCGGCGATGCAAGGATGCGAGGAGTGACATAGGTGAAATTTAAAAATTCCAAGAGTTCTGGACAGTAGTAGAACAGTGAAACCTCAAAAAAGTATTTAAAATTCCAAAGCTGCCCTACTTCATTAAATTGCATTGTCAATCTTGCTTGGAAAAAAAGTAGCCATTTGGTTGTCAATCATACTGTATATACTAATATACATACATATATATAATCATATTTGTTATGCAAATTTTACCAGGAAACAATGGAACTGAATTCTTACATTTGATTGAATACATACATACTACATAACACTCTTAGAACTGGGGGTCTAAGCAAGACGCTGAGGACAATCAAACAATGAAGGAGCTATTCAAACTTCAAGAAGGGCTGAATTTAAATTTTATGTTTACGTTTCCTATAATCTGATTAAATAGTGGAACGTGGTTTAGAAACGGCATATATTGTGATCGCAGAGATTAAATCTGTGTTGTGTGGTATAAAGTTTGGGGGTCTCCTCAAATAGAAAAAAGAACGATTGTGATTGATTTGCTAATTTATTCACAATAAATTTGTAACAATGGTATGGTACTACATCCACAAAGTTCATTGCTTAACTGCCTTAACTTAAAATGTGTACAATGAGCTAGAGAGTAAAACTAAAAGCATAAAATACTAAGTAAATCAAGAATTTAAAATTTGAATGCATGAAACTGTTAAAAGCTGGATTGGTTCATTCCTTCAAGCAAAATTTTGCAGTTTTTGACCCTACTTTTCTTTTAATGCACTTAAGCCCTTCACAACAGTGGTAGTTTACATAACACTCGGAGCCATATTCCGTGCATTTCTCCCGTGTACAAATGCTGTAGTCTCGTGTTCCATCATCTTTGGTCACAACCAGGCATCTTAGATCATCATCACAACATCTCCTGTCGTTCCCAGACTCATCTTGACCATCACAAGAATCTCGCTGCCCTTCCAGAACACAGTTCTGTTGGAAACACTCACTCTTCCCGTTGTTTCCTTCTGGAAGGGCACGGCATTCATGATACTCGCAACAGTCCGCATCCGATGTGCACTGCGAGGCCGTGTCAAATCCCTCAAGTTTGCATTTAACGCATTTATTACCTTTACAATTGTAACCTGAATCATTCTCGCCACCATCACAGCTACACATATTAATTCCATCATACTGAGGATAAGATTCGCCATAGGAGAAACACGTTGCCTGAAAAAGCTCCATTTTCGTCAGAGCCGCCTGGTTGCATGGTGCTGGAGCGCAGATTGGCCAGATTTGTGGTAAGAACGGAGACGTGGATACATCTCTTTCTTCACGACAGCTAATACCGTCCCGGCCCTCCAACTTTCCACAGCAAGGAATCGAGGATCCTTTGCCACATGGATATTTGTCCTTCAGACACGCTGCACATTTGTTGTTGATGCAATTTTGGAACATAATTACAGGAAGGTTAGCTGCCGCTGAAAAGTTGAACAAATATGTATTATCAAGACCAAATTGTATCAAAGTCCAAACCATTCCCTGCAATCTACCAGCAAAAATGACTACTGTGGTATGGTATAGTAAAACTGTAAAATAGAGAGGATATTTACCAAAACAAAACGTAATTAGCATTAAGCAGGATGATTTAAAAGCTAGACGTTTGAACAAATTTATCTATTTTATGGTCTAAGGTAAAGGAAAAAATCAACGATTTATTGTTGCCATTATTACCTTTGGATCTTACGTAAGACTGGCAACAATCAGAATCCTGGGTGCAAGATTGACCGTTTTTCATGCATTTGATACATTTTCCATATTCACCATTTTTTTTGTAATTTTCAACGTTACAGCTTATAAACATTTTGTCGGAATCTGGTGGGCATTCTCCGTCATCAGTTAAGCCTTCTGCGCAGATATCATACTCGATCATTTCTCCGGACGGTGCTCCTGAGTACTTGCAACTTTTTCCACCTGGGCATAATGTTGCAGCTGAAGAAACAAACATACAGTTAGACGTTCTAAAGAGCTGTCCAAAAATCACCACGCGATATGCTGAAGTAATCCTAATAACACAAAGTCTTAAACTAACTTCACTGAACTGAAATAAAACTCAACTAAACTTAGATATTCAAAATTTTAAAAAAAATTAATCAGCGTTGAAATTTGTTGTGATCACATTTAGAAAAAGTACAAATTGATTTGCCAATTAATTTATTTCCATTGTTAGCAAATATTACCATGTGCTGCCTTCCAATTGATAACTGCAAGGGCGAATATTATCAAGATTGTTGACATGAATCGATGAGCCATCTGCAATGCAGACGTGAATGGTTAGCATAAGACGACACAAAATATAATACTTTGATTGGTGGAGCCTTAGTTTCCAACCTTTGAAAAGTCAAATATTTTAATTGGCCCTTGATTTTGCAGTTAAAGCGAAAAGTCGTTTTTCCTAGTTAAATTATATAAAAACTCACAATATTTCCCTGATTTAAATACTTCTAAAGCAACTTTACAACTGATATTTTTGGTTCCTCCGACTCTGACTTATAAAGACGAAATTTGAATCAAATTTACACTTTAATTGCTTTAGTGGTTTTAAAATCATGCGTGCACTGATTTTTGTTTGTCAAACAGAACAAAGGAGTTCGGCATTAGGCCTCACATTTTGATTGAATAATGGCAAACACACTAAGAGTAAACAGGGTTGATTTTTTCTTCCTATTATTCTTCAGAATAACAAGTTCTTTGAACTGCATTTGGATCATCAAATTATGCGAGTATTAATCCTGTGAGTTAAACGCACAAATCACAATACACGATTTGTTTATTATCAAAGAAACGTCAATTCTTCATTCCATGTTTGCTAGCATGTTGTGTAGATGAAATATGCAGGAAATAAACAAATGAAATATAAAAGCCGTAACAGAATTTTGATGTGAGTTTAATAAACTGCCATGATGGCCATCAAACGACCATTTACACTTATGCACTCTAAAAATGTTTTCGTATTATCTGTTCCATAGAATTGCACATTTTAGCAAGCTATCGTTAACACAGCAAGAAAATCCAAAGGAATTGGATGGCGGGCAAGAAGATTGAAATAGCTGGAGAATTTGCACGTCCATTATCAGGGATCGAGCATGACCCATCTTTGTGTTCTGTTGCATCTTTTACACATCGGCAGCGTTTTCCAATGTAAGTGTACCCTGTTCTACATTCGGCATTGGGTACACCTGTAAGAATTTGAAATTAAGATAGGCTTAGGAGTGGAAATTTAATTAAAGAACACATATGGAAAGTTTAATTACACAAATCTTTTCCTGCAAATGTCTTTAGCTCATACACCCCATTGTTCATTAATCCATAGGGGAGTGGCACGGGTTCCGCACAATTGCTTTTAGAACCACTTCCGGCCGGTATATAGCAGCCCGTCTTAAATTTGTCGTCTTTGTTTGCCTTAATGTAAATTGGCTCTGGGCTCAAACCACGCATACACTTGCAAAGTCCTGGTTTCTCTGGTTTTTCGCCCGACTCAGTCCCGTTTTTTACTTTACCGGTCGGGATGCATTCCAGGCGATGGCTTATTCGGCATAATTTATCAGAAAAAAGCTTAGCCTTGTCAGCCACTTTTGCAGATGATTTCTGAATTTTATGAAAATCCGATCCGTAAAAACTACAACGCTTGTTGTAGGTAAGTCCACCTCCTCTGATTGGGAAAGCGTCTGGGGTTGGTTCATCGACTACGGAAATGTACTCAGCCTCAGTCACATCTTCCTCCCACCACTTATCCGTACAGGGTAAATAAATAGAAATACGATTATTAACAATTCTATTATTAAAGCCGCAAAATCTTGACCTAACTGATGAACGTTCAATTCCTCCGTACAAATCATACATTTGAAGAGCAAATTACCAATGCAAATTTAAATGGGTGGTCTTATTTACAAATAAAACATAAGCGCTGGATAGTTCACTCACGTTTTTTTTACTGTCGTCAGAAGGACCCTGGCTACTGTTTGTACTTGTGTTGACTTCACGAGCATGCCGGATTTTCTCAAAAACTGAAATATTCATCAAGCAAATTAACTCACATTTGACAACAAAAGTTTGACAAAAATGTTTCCAATTAAGAACGAGAGGTACAATTGCCTTGATTTCCAGCTCTGAGTTCAGCGCCTGGTAGTATGGCCCTTTGAGTTTCATATATAGAGTTAGAATCGTATGCGCGATTTGCGTGCACATTCGTCCGAAGTAAAATAGAGAATATAAATAATACAAATAATGTGAATTGCACAATAAATTTGGAAAACATTTCTGAAAAAAACATCTCTTAAATTTGCTATACCTATATACTATGTAAAAGCTAACACGTAATATTCCTAAAACTATTGTGACACAAAGACCCGGGAGCCAAACTGGTCAAGGAATTCTATATGCACATACTGTTAGAGGAAATTGCACCTTGACAACAAAATTTGTAAAAATTCCATAAAGGAATTAACCCCTCCAGACCTTAGCGGTTTCATGCAATTTTAAAAATTATAAAATTCTTGATTTCGTTTAGTAATATTAGTAAAGTCTATAGTATAGTAAAGTATTACTAGTAAAAGTCAGTCAATTTAACTAGAAAAAATTTGACAAAAAGTTCAAGGCAGGAATAGCAACAACAAAGCATTCTTTGGACCTTAAAATAGGAATAAAATTTCATAAAATCAAAAAACAATGATTTTTATGGATGTATTCAGTACTTACACCATTGTCAAAGGTTTTTTTGTCAATAAAAGAGTAAATCAATCACAACAGTATTTTTTTCTATTTGAGACCCCAAAATTTTATGACACTGAGGGCAGCTTTAATCTACTTATGATTCTAGGAAGGCACAAAAATAATCCCTAGTGGCTTGTGTAAATATTTGTAATTGGTTCCTCAGAAAATTTTACTTAGTCTTCAACGTTTCAATTCAATTCATCTAATGTCAACTCAACGTTGCCCAACTCATCAATTCTCCGTTCATAATTACTAGCACAATAGCAGCGCCTGACTTTATGAGCTTTGCTATTTTTAGTGAAAATTTGAAAGTTGTGTCTTAGACTCTTTTGAACTTTCGAGACAACTCGTTGCTATCTTCAACCAGTAATTAAAGTGACATAACCGTTTGGAACAACATTTGGTGCAAATAAGTAGCTAGTTCTTGGGCAAATGGTAATGGTATGACATAATACACAAACTGTAGCGCTCATGAGATAAATCATGCCAGTAACGAAATTGCAAGTTAGTATTTATTCTTAAATGTCTGCGTAAAATTTAAAGGTACGGTAATGGCATGCAGAGCAAATGTAGAATATCACGATGGTGTAAAGCGACGTACCGATCCAATTTAAATACCACATTTGCAGGCAAATAATAATTGCCAAATTCCTGAGAAAGAATTGACAGTAGGATTTTTATTTTGCTGCTCTCAATATCGTTTTACATGTTGCTGAATTAGCATAGTAGAATCATCACAGCAAGTGCCGCGATTGTAATCGTTCGAATACCTAAAGCACTAATCAGATTACCATCATCAGGCAACCAGCACTCTCCAGTTTTCGGCTGCCAAGTCGCTTTTTTAGTACATTGGCACCGAACTCCAATGTATGTATATCCAGTTCGACACTCTGCATTTGGTACGCCTGAATTGAAAAAAAGATTTAGGATTAATATTTGAATATAAGCAAAATCAAATGGCAAACAAAAAGTAAGGATCAATTACACAAGTCCTTGGATTTTCCAACGACCTTCCTCACATTCGTTCCTCCACCATCCATTGTTCCATACGGGACAGATACTTCATTAGCACAACTACTCGCATGTGCAAATCCCGCCGGAATGTAACAACCCGTGTTAAAAGTGTCCTCCTTCTTTGCCTTAATGAAACGCGGCCTGTCACCCAACCCTCGGATACAACGACAATACCCAACTAAGTCCTTAGGAGGACGTCTGATGGTAGCATTAACGGTTACATTGGCGTTAGGGTCCTCTGTTGTAGGTTCTGGCGTCAGTCCACTATACATGTGATTTTCTTCCTTTTTATTTTTTGATTGACCAGATTCGTCTACATATTCTTGAAGCTTGGAAGGGATGCATTCCAAGCGCTGGCTTAGTTTGCATATGTGTTTTGAAAATTGACTCGCTTTCTCGGGTTTGATAACTGATGCGGAACCCATTTGCGTTTTACGAAACTGTGATCCATAGAACTAGACATAGAATTGACAAGAATTTATAATAGTAAATTATATATATATATATATATATAAATATTTAATTGGATAATAAAATACTATTATAAGATAGATAAATGTATAATTATGATTACTTGACATGGTTGAAGATAATTTAGTCCAGTTCTCTTTATGGGCATTGCGTCTGGGGTTGGCTCCTTCGGAGTGGAATCATAATCGTCTCCTGTCGTCGTGGATTCCTCCTTCCACCACTCCTCTACTGTTGAAATAATTCAAAGCCTGATTAGTAATATGAATGATATTTGTGCACTAATTCGTCAATAACGAATTCTGGTATGAGAAACATTTTGTGTAATCTGGATGAGCTAAGATCTGGCCAAAGTAGAAACTGAAGTGCTTGGTATTTAGTATTTGTTTAATAATTAGTTCACTTACACATGGTGTTATTATCAGTTCCGTTAGAACTGTTATGTCTGTTCTCCAAAATGTTGCCAATGCCAGGCAATAGCAAATCATTCCCTCTAGTTTCCAAACTATTTTTGGTAAAATTATTTTCCTTGTCATCCAGCTTGACAGTATTATCTGGAACTGAGGCTTCCGTATCCTCAAGGGTTTGCAGTTGAGTTAATTTAAGTTTCTCTTCATCTAACTCAGGTTCCTGGGGTTGTAGCTGAGTTAGCTTATCATTCTTGTCATCCAGGTCAGGATCCTCTGGTTGGGACTGATCTAAGTTTGTTTTCTCATTATCTTGATCGAGATCTGGTGGTTCCAACTTGGCCAACTTTCCTCTCTCCTCGTCTGGATCAAAGTCTGGCCGAATTAATTTGTCCTTCTCGTCATTCACCACCTCAATATTATCTGGAGCTGGAGTTACGATTACGATCGGGTCTGCCGGAAGAAGTTTGATGCGTTTTGTAACTGAAAAATACGACAATGGCGTAAAACCACATGCTTAACTTGGTCAGAGTATACATTACGGCGACCAAATTTTTTCTATTGACTTTAAGAGCAAATTTAATTACAATAAACTCTAAAATCCTAATTTTAGTGATTGAAAGTTTTTGTTACAAATGAATTTTGGAACTATGCTGAAGTTGTACTGCTTACAATTGAATGAACTGGGATCTCGCTGTTCCAAGTGCACAGGGTTAGCACCACCCAGAGGGAGAGCAAGAATGGCAATTATGATAGTTGATAATTGTTTGAGTATATGAACTGGCATTGTGCCAAGTTGCAAGGGCTCATCCCTTGTCAAAAAACGATAAACGTAGACAAAAGTAAACTGCAACTTGCTTTTTGAAAAAAACTGAAACCGTAGCTAGATCTTCTAATGTGTTGTTTAATGATTAATTCACACCTTGACAACAGATTATAATCTCGCATAGCGATTAGGAAATGTGACCCATGTTCTGGAACTTCAAACCCAATTTCAATTCGACGGAGCACATATTTTTCTGGTAATTCGCCTAAAGTGCCTTGTAATTGATTTATGGCATTACTAAAGTCAAAGAAGATGGCGTGTAGTTGTAATTGAAGAAAAATGATTGACACCACGGAATTTATTTACAAATTCTGCTGAATCCATTTTAAATATTTTACACAGACATTTAAGAATAAATACTAACTGGCAGCTGGCACGATTTATCTCGTGAGCGCTACGATTTATATTAAGCATGAAATATAAGTCATAGCATTTGTCCAAGAACTAGCTACTTTGCACCAAATGTTGTTCCAAAAGGTAATATTAAGTCACTTTAATTACTGGCTGAAGAGAGCAGCGAATTGTCTCATTTGAAAGTTATAGGATCCTGTTCAAGGTACACACAACTTTTAAAGGATTTTCACTTAAAAATAGCAAAGCTCAGAGTCAGGCGCTATTGTGCTACCAATGAACGGAGAGCTGATGAGTTGGACGACGTTGAGTTACATCGACATTAGTTGAATTGAATGTCTTATGCTGAAAGCTTAAGTCAAAGTCAAATTTTCTGAGGAACAAATTAATACTAGCCACTAGGGATTAGATTTGCGCCTTCATAGAATTGTAAGTAGATTGCGACATTTCGAGTATATGGCATGTATCGTCCGTCGCGTGCAGTCCTCAAGTAATGTTTGTAATTACAACATTCCAAGTCCATCTTGCTCTTGGTTTCCAGACTTCTCAAAAAACATAAAATCCTAGAAAAAAAGATGCGTTGATTACAAGAAATTCATAAGATGATAATTCAGAGTTTCTAGAATTTCTCACAATAAGAAAACAAGCTCCCAGCATGACTGCTTTCATGCGGACATCCAAATCCATTGGAAATTGAATTCCAAAATTATCAGCATCAGTAAAGGCCTCTCGGACAAGCCCGCTCCATTTCTTTGAAATTTTGCCAACTTGGGTTGAACCATCTCGAGACAACACCTTTAATAAGCAGGAACAAAAACAACGAGTTTTATGTACCTTTTGCACAATCTCACACCACAACAGCTAAACTTGAATGGTGTCAATATGCATATTGTCTATTAACTATATTGTACACGGGCAAAATGTGCGCACGTGAATTCTGGGGTTTTAGCAATTTTTCATTGCACACGTGCTATAGAATCGGAAGAATTTTTTGTGATGTTTTCATTCAAAATGTATCGAATTTATATTACTGCTCAAACGGTTGAAACAATCCCTCCGAGCTAGATTATTGTTAGATTTCTGAATAGTTTCTAACTGAACACTTATAGCACGTTAAGGGAACTCTCTCTGAAATAAACTATTAGAACCGATTCAAGCAAGTATATAGCCAATATGTCAACACTGTACTTCCATTCTCTTTGAAATTACAGGTTTCACATCCCACATCCACAAAGGCTTAAAAACAAACCTGGAATTCCACGTCACCGCAGAATGAATACGTGCAGAATGGCCCATCTATGCGAAGAACTACGTCGCCAGAAGAATTTTTCACCACAAACTTTGGAGCGCAAATTGTCCATTCTTGTTCAACCGTACCAACCTTAAACGCAAAATGTTTATTTGTCAATGTTAAGTTAACCCAGATTGTAAGGTTATATATTCAAATTACCAACTGTCCCGGTGGCGAAAATACTTCGATCGACTGTATAATGATAACACACTGTACGCATAAGAATTGAAATGTTAATAAGCATGTATTTAAACAAACCTGTAACCAGCACGGACAACAGCAAGAATTGCAAGCCAGTGGTCTCGACAAGTGGATAACTTCCCTCTCCGAAGCATCCTTGATTTTAATGTCAAACGGTCGAATTGAGCCACAACAATTTCTAGCACAACAATCGGTGTCCTCCTTGGCGGTGTACAGATCTTGTCCTTGTGGGTTCTTTACTTTGTATTTGTTGTTAGTTTCGCAACCAAGGAATGCTGAGAGTTAATGAAGTGGAGAGCATTAACTCTTTATTGAACCACTTCTGCATGCATATAACTTTGTTAATACCTTCTAACAATTCAACTTTTTGCTTGACAATCAAAGTGTCCAGTTGTGTGAGATACTCCAACCCTGGAGGAACGTCTACAGGCACCGAGGTTCCAAATCCTGTAAAGCCATTAAGCAATTAGTTGTAATTCTGTTGTCGATTATAGGAATTGTGCGAAAAACTCTACTCATGCTTGCAAAGTGCACTTTGAATTGAGATTCTTTGCGCAAACCGAACTCGAGACTGAATTATTGTAGACTGGACGAGAATTAACAGCCTAATTTAGATTTCCTTCAGGGAGATCGCAGAAGAATAAATCAGAATTGAGGTGCGGGGTTAAAAGAAGGTGAAAAAATTTCTAAAATTAATGCAGAAATCTAGGCATTCAGGACACGTGAATTTTAACACAGAATTTGATGAATTAAGTTGAGGTGCATTTGCAAATGTGTTAGATGAACTTTTACTTTACCAACCTCCTCCCCTTTGAATGTCGTAAAAATCTGATGTCATGTGGCAAGAAATACATAACAAAATAATTAGAATATCATCTGTCATCATCTTTTGAATAAACGAGCAGCTACATAGCCCGTTGAAAATATTGACCCTGCTTAAAATACTTCAAAGTCAAAGGTTATCCTTGAATTAACGATTTACCAGACATTGGAATTCCTCCGCCTCCGTGTCCATGGCCAGGCACTGGCTGCATAGTTACAGGAACCTAAGTTTACGCCAAGTTTTATTATATTATTCCTCAGAGTTATTTTTATTTCATTTACCGGGGCTGGGGGATAACTGTAACCAGCAGGTGGTCCACTGTACATGTCCCCAGCGCCCCCTTGACCTGGATAGGGATATCCTGAAAATTAAATGGCAAGTATTTTGCATTAAACATATTGTTATGTTGTCGTGTTTTTCATCTAGCAGGAAATGCATGGGTTCGATTATTATTGCGCATTACTGCATTAAATGGTTCAGTATTACTTGACATTTTATCAACAAATGGGAAGTATAAACTAAAGACTCAGGGAACTACATAAGGGAACTAAAGACTAAAGTCGAGTGAGTCCATCCACGACATGTCGAAGATAAAGCTATCCCATTATGATTCAAGTTTTCAAGCTGCACCTCCACAAAATAGATAACGCTATGTTAGCCAGTTAAGTATGTCATCCGCATCCTGGAAATAGGATTTTATGAATTATGTGAATTGTTATACCTATTCCATTCGTCATGCCGGTTGTCAACTTACCCTAGCACTAGCGCACACCTGACGCATTTTAATTGACATATTTAGATTTAGTAATTTGAATAAAATTTGCTTTTACTCAAGCGTGTTATTCTGTCATTACTCATTGCCTCCAGGAAATCAAATTGAGGATCATACATTAAAGGAAAATAATACAGGCCAGTAGCAGTGTGGAGTCTCATCCATCAAGCCACGGACACTACTATAACTATGTATTTAAACTTTAAAGGAAGTCAAGATAATGAACAAATATGGAAACCAGATAACCAATTCGATGTCAATAGAGCATTGCACTAGCATCAATTTGTTTGCATTACAATGCATGTGATGTATTATTGCCCCTCTAATTCATTCAAATTTAAAATGAAGGCAAGCAAACAAACACACTACAAAACTGAGCTGGTGACCGATAAGATAAAAATAGAACACAACTCCAGTTCTACTGCTTGCTTGCTTGCGAGAGGTTTTTAAATTGGAATGGAGCTACCAACATTACATAACTGCCTGCTGCGCCTTTTAAATAAACAACTTTGGATTAAATGAATCGAAGAATACATCTAACATTGCATTCGCTTAACAAACTCAATGCGCATTTTATCTGAAATACTCAAATTATTTTTTGTCGTTTTTGGTTCTAGAATTACGCATGAGGATCAAATTTCTTACTTTACAATCATACTCAATTTCTGTTTTCAGCATTTTAAATCTTTGCTTACCTCCTTGTTCCGTGGGGAGTGGCGGGTAACCAGGATTGCCCGGAGGTGGATATCCTGGATTTTGTCCATAGCCTGGATTGTAAGGTGGTTGTGCCATGTTCAAAATTTAGAAAATGAAGCGTCCAACAACCCCGGAAAGCCGTCCACTTCGCTTGCCACCGCAAAATACACAAAGTACAGTGGTGAAAATCCAAATACACACCGAATGACTGCCGCAGCCGTCTGTCTATGTACGTATACTATACCACACCCAAAATTTGCAAACCTTCCCTCGGATTAGTAGGAAACGGCGGTCTCCCCAAGGACGGAATAAATACCCGATTGTGTTGACCTTGTTCTTGTGCCCTCTCCGTAGATGCTCTATACTCAGTGTATCCACGAAGCCGACTGACAGACAAAAAAGAATGCTACGTGTTCTGTACTACGGACGGGGACGAGTGAAATCGGCTGGCCAAATGCATTGCATTCCGGTTTCCTTTTCTATGCTTATTTAGCACTCCCAAGCTACACGTATAAAACTTAAGTGACACATCTACCAATCTACCACAAATGCCATATTTTGAAAGGGAAGTCATTGACGTCATTAATAACAGGCCTGCAATAGAAATGCAAGCTAACAGGAATATGACACTTACATCAAAACTATAATATTGCATAAGCATAACGTGTGTGCGGTGCGTACGTAAATTAGTCGGGAATGGTAGATGGGGTTTTGATTGTATATTATATTAATATCTGTACCTATATTATAGCTATTTGAATGCTAATAACTTAACTAAAAATTATAGTTTCTTTCTGGAGTAAACTTTTGTTAAAGGCCTTGAATTTACGAGCTGTCAAATACTAACAACGATCTTTTGGTCGAAACAGACTTGACCTAGTTTCTTAAAATTAAAATGTATTAAATTATTTAAATTAAGGTGTAACGTAACTTAATTTGATGGCCAATATCATAGTTCTTAATTACTCTTATTCCAGTGCTTTCAACTCTGTCTTGAAAACATCCAGGATAGAGCACCATCACAAACAATCGACCTGCTTCAGCTTCTCTAAACCCTTCACTTTCTAAAAAAATACTAAATAACATTATGGTTGGTTAAACGCAGGCTGCTCTGTTTTGAAGTGTTAATGAATGGTTTTAATAGTCCTGAGTTAACTTATTTAAATCATGCATGTGGAAACCCACGTTATCCTCTCACACATGTTTGTCTTTGGAGTATCTAGAGGTTCACTGTTTTGAAAGATTGCAATTGATAAACAGTCTTGAATTAATACATATTTTTGGATTTATGCAAATAGTAGTTTAAAACGCAATAAATTTGATTAGATATAAAAAATTGTTCCTCTTTGCACTGTAATTTTTGCATTTTATAAATACTTTCATTTTAAATTCTGCGTTTCCCTGGCATGTTTAGATGTGTCAATTTTTCTTCAATACAGCGCAGGTTGGACTGAGGTCGCCAGAAATAATTATTGCAAAACAAAACCTTGTACCCAATCGGCTCTACCCCACCATAGCATATTTGTCATTTGTTTTTTTTTTTTTTTGCGTAATTTCACTGCGGCACGTTGTATCAACCTACTGGAAACAAAATTTTGTGTATTAAATCCATATCAGAAGACACCGGACCCCTCCGGCCCAAGTAAAATGTTTCAAAGCTATCGGAAGAATAATCCAATCGTAGGGGATGACGGAAAATGGATCATGGATCCAACCAAGGTATGGAATAATATGCAAGGAATTTGTGTATTCTGTAACAAATGACCAATTTTCAATCTCGTTTCAGGTCGCCGAACCTACACTGGCAAATAAAAAGATGGTTGAATTGATTTTGTTTGGAACTGCTGAAACCATCGGCATCATTTGCGAATATCGAGATTTACTCAAACAGTTGGTTTTCAGATACAACTTTCACAAATGCGAGATTTTAAAGTCAAAGTATTTTTCAGGGTGAATGCTTGCAAAGACGCATTTTCATATGACATTGAGGAAGAACCGCTTGTCCCACCACCATCCGAGCAATTCGACGAAGAGGAGGAAGACGAGGATAACTCGGAATTCCATTTTCAACCTAAACATGTAGCGATGATGTTGGAAAAGGTAAAATTGCAACTCTGAAATTTTATTATTGTCAAAAATATTTTAGCACATAACTTGAGTATTCCCCGTTTATTACCAGCTTAATCAAATTGCGAAATTGAGCATGATCTCACTTCCGACCTTCATTTTCATGGTTGAAGATTTAATTGCACTTTCAAAAGCTGCTCCCGAGAATCAAGCGTATTTACCCAAACGCTGGCTTGGATTGAGTAACTCCCAAATAGCTAAGCTAGGGACATCCGTAATGGTTCAAAGAGAGTTCATCAATTGGAAAAATTTTCTTATAAGTGGGTTAATTCTGTGCTGACTAACATGATTTGCGTATTCTTTATCATTTTTCAACAATTTGTGTGTAGGTTGCATGGATTTCCCAATGCCGTCTCAAGAGGATATTCTGGACATGTTATTTCAATTTCGAACCCTGGATCCCGATTTAATCAACTGTCTTGATAAAAATAAATTCGACTTGGTACATTTAAATGCGATGGATTCACATGTTTCACAAAGTAATCAAAATTAATTGAATGCGTTTTAAAAAACAACAGTGCACACTTTGGTTTGAGCCCACGGATCCCGCTACAATTGCCCAAGATACATCGTTTCTCCTTTGGCGAGAATGTATTTACCAGCTTTTTTGTGACCGCTACAATTTATTTCAGTACATTGAGTTTCTCCTCTACTTTTCAAAAAGTCCGGACTCCAGGATTGGGCTTGCCAATAGTTTGGCACTGCTGACCGGTAATTTGTGTCTTAAAAGTTAATTTGAACTCTGAACTCGTGTAAATTAACATGTGCTAATGACCATATTTCAGGCAATTTTATCCCAATCGATAAGCTCCCGTCAGAAGGCGAGTATGGACCCACGGAGCTGCCTGTCACGGATTCTGAATTAGAAATATTGTTCACAGAGGAAGATC
Source organism: Orthonychiurus folsomi (assembly GCA_036851895.1). Taxonomy (NCBI): domain Eukaryota; kingdom Metazoa; phylum Arthropoda; class Collembola; order Poduromorpha; family Onychiuridae; genus Orthonychiurus; species Orthonychiurus folsomi. The sequence goes on from JAAXYW010000276.1 coordinate 15,425, forward strand.
TTCTCATGGAACATGACGAGCCCGTCGATTCGTATGATTTATACCGTGAGGAGATTTAGTTTGCAGCGAAATTGAATTTTAATAATCAAGTATATACACAATGCTAGCGCATAAACAAACGTAATAAAATGTGTGCCCCACAGATCCGAAAGGACAAAAACTTAATCTGACGAGGCGAATGACATTATTGAGGGACAGAAGGAACCAAGTCGACGGGTTAGAATACACCGGAGAATATTTGGAAGGTAACACTCAAATTCAAGGATACACGGCTCCGCCTTCAACCAGGAGTGGCAGTAGGATGTCTAAAGCTGAATTGACTGACGAATCAGAGACACAGACAAAGAAGAATACGGACACAGAACAGACAAATGAAGAAAATGACGGAAAAGCTGAGGCAGAGGATCGGAAACACAAACGATCTTCAACAGCACCTAGACACTCGAGAAACTTAATCTGACGAGGCGAATGACATTATTGAGGGACAGAAGGAACCAAGTCGACGGGTTAGAATACACCGGAGAATATTTGGAAGGTAACACTCAAATCCAAGGATACAAGGCTCCGCCTTCAACCAGAAGTGGCAGTAGGATGTCTGAAGCTGAATTGACTGACGAATCAGAGACACAGACAAAGAAGAATACGGACACAGAACAGACGAATGAAGAAAATGACGGAAAAGCTGAGGCAGAGGATCGGAAACACAAACGATCTTCAACAGCACCTAGACACTCGAGTGTAAAGAAGTCTAAACACAAGAAGAAGAAAGAGAAGAATACTGACGCAGATAAAAGCGAATCCACAGAGACAGTAAATGCGAGGAAATCAGAAAAAAGATTGTCGAAGAGAAAAAAATCTAAAGACGCAATGCGTAAGAAAGGCAAAAAGGGAGAGAAATCCAAAAGCTGGCAAGACGTTGAAGAATATGAGGAGGAAGAGGGCACTGAAGAAGAAATGGAAGAAGAGCCTTGGGAAGAAGAAGAGGAACAAGAGGAGGAGATTCAATATGTCCCAGCCAGTGGATTGAGATTGATTCCATTGGAGTCATTTTTGCAAGCCCTTTGGTTTGGCCATATTACAGCTTATCCCATTAAGAATCAATCATTTTTGTCAGTAGGGTTTAACAAACTCAAGGTAATTGACATACATCACTTCAAGCAATACCGTTTTTACTCCAAGTAACCCAATTAAATAAACCATTTTTATTTCGACAGGATTTGGTTCAGTCTGTTTACCAGGAAATACACGCCCGAGATGCTTCCGAGCTCGCAGACCCTAACGCTGTGGAGCTAACTGCGCTATTGAAGCATCCGTTTGTACGGGAACTACTTAAACGATACAAAGGATTTGAGAAAATGGTAAGTGCCACAACAAATCCAGTGTACCGTCGAGCTTCCTCCACCTTGAAGTTGAAATACTCAATACTAATTTGCACTTGCTTCCAGGATATCACCGCAAAATTGAAGGAAATCCTAAATATGCCTCCAGAGGAATCGGAGGAGGAGCCCAAGCCGGAGTCGGATACTGGTTCCCTCCCATCTACTACTCCGTCCGTGGAATTTCCTCCACTTCCTCCATCTCCCACTTCGACAAGTACATTCAACGAGTCCTTCTCCAGAATCTTCTCCTGCCTCTCCCTCCAGACAAAGAGCAGTGATGCGAGTGCTCAAAGTGGCCTATTTGAAGCTACACGTACCAAACCATTCACTTTGGCCTTCAACAAAAAGAAGGAGATGGTCGGGGAAGAGGATGATGACATCTTCCTACATTATAAAGGTGGTGTATCCCCCACCTGCTCTTACGCCGATGTTGTCCAGATGGAAGTCCCGGTGATTGACATCATGCGTGCATCCGGTTTACCTTCCCCACAAAGCTTTGCTCATTTGGATAATGGCAGTGAGGAAGAGGAAGAGGAAAGCGGTTTGGATAAATTGCAACAAGGAAGCTACGAAATGGAAGGTGAAGTTGAGGAGATCGGTGAAGACGGGGATTACTTAAGGAGGGCTATTAAAGGGGATGAAGGGACTGGCTCTTCTATGGATAGCTTGGGCTCCAAATTCCGTCCGATCCGTGAGCGTGAGTCGGAAATAATCAGACGGAAGGAATTCTCGCCATTCAATTTCGGAATGGATCCGAAGCTAAGTTCGCTACTATGGAAGATGTAATAATTTGTAGCTCGGAACAGTAGTGTTTAATAAATATATCGAATAAAGTTTATTAAAGAGCCAATCCGCCCATTTTTAATATAATGCTTAATATAAAGTAAAGCCTAAACAATAGTTGAAGTTGTTGGCGTGCGACTGGGCTGAATCTCAAAATCAACCAGGGCCCGGGCAGCAGACCCAATGTGATGGTGGACATTCTTCTCAAGAATCCCGTCAAAGTAATGGTGGTACTGCGAAGAAATAGCGAGGATGCTTAAATTTTATCTATTGCTACTATATAACTATTACATTGTCAAAGTTGGAATACGCACCACTACAAATGAGCCGCAAACGACAAGAACTTTACAAAGTACGCTCAAGTCACTAGGAAAGAGGGCTCCGAACGAGTCTTGAGTAGAAAATAATGCTCGTTTAAGATCGGGCCAATCCGCTGCAACTCGTCCTCTTGGACTTCCTCTTGTTGTTTTCATCTAAAGAGAAATAATTGAAATGTTTAAATTATAACAACAAATTAACCAAAAAATACAAGTACCCTAAAAGCCATAGTGTTTGTCCTTCCAAATCCACACAGTAATGTCCCTTCATATTCTATCACAATTATTTCTGTTCCATCAACATCCTTGAGGGCGAATTCTGGTCTACTGAAATTCCATTTCTGTACAACACTTCCAACAAAAGTTTCAACTGGTGAGAACACGTCGAAAGCCTACCGTACGCACAAAAGAATAATCCTATTACTAAACCACGTTAGTGTAATTTCATTAGCTTTCTGGAAAAATACCCGTCTATTCCGGTGAAGTCTGATTTTCTTTCTCATCCTAATAACTTGTCGATCCTGATCATCAAATAATGTGACTTGATATCCTCTCCCCAATCCCCAGCACTTCCGAACCCGGTCCTCCTCGATGCGGAAAATCTTGTGTCCACTTCCATTTATTAATTCGTAGTGGTTTTTCGTCTTGTTCAAGCAGACAACTAGGCAAATTAAAAATATTTTAAAAACAGCAAACCTCACCACCAAAAAAGGAAGTACCAATTCCATCTACTACTTGAACACGATGTACAAGAAAGATCCGATCAATTCCATTCAGGAATATCAAACCAGGGGGTAGTCCGTCGGCAAGAGTTCCTGCAGTAAAATTAATTTAACTAAAATGCACATAAAAAGATTTATGTACCATTTGTAGTTAGTTTGTACCTTACCAGGGTAAATAGTGGCTCTACTACGAGCGGATTCATCGTCACTTCCATCAATGCTGGGATTGAGCGCATTTTGGACAATGACTTCATGGGCTCGAAAATACTCCTCCCGATGTTGTGCCAAATGGTCCTTGCCTTTATTTAACTCCACTTGCCAGTACGGGGTCAGATCCTCAGATTCCTTGGCCTCCGTCACCGGTGGTGGTGGTGGTGGCGGTGGTGGTGGTGATGGCGGAGATGGCAATTCTTCCTCCAAAATCGGTTCTGGATGAGTTTGTGTACCCTCACTGAGCAAAGGGATAATTTGGTCAATGGATACACGAGACTGTTTGAATATGTCCTCCGGGTTAGTAAAGTATTTCACGTATTCCTCGCCCTCCTTGTTTTTCTCTTTGTCCTTGCTATGGCGGGGACGACCCTTGGCCGTGTAATTTCCAAGGGCAAGTTGGTTTTTGGATTCCTTTGTTACAGAATTTGAGGCATCTTGACCTTCGAGACCTTCATCGGTAGGTCGTTGTCCGCGACGCCTTAAAATGGCGCTGTTAAGTTGATCTGCTTTTAATCTCATTTGGTGTCTACCCTCTTGTTAGCAAGAGAGGATTATAAAGATTATTGTTAGTTACATTCTGCATATCAAGATCGTGTTTGAAATGAATATTACGCAGCATGTGATGATAAGCTGGGATTTTGTCAAGGTCTCCAAGATGCTCAAATTCCTCTCTTTGATCCTTGTGATTCGGGTGAGGAAGATCAAATCTGACCTTAGAGCCCTCAAGTGACTTTGTGGGATCAGGTTGTTTAATAAATTTTAGCTCGGGTTCTTTGTGTGACTTTTTGATAATACCTCGGAGTTGGGGCTGATTTTTCTGAGTGGAATCTACTCCGGGTTTAGTGCTATGCTTTCGTTTGTATTGTTGTTGGACGGTTTGTTTGCCCATGGTTTTGTTTAAAAGCGTCGTAGTCACATTCGCATTCACAATCTGAGAGCACTAGGAATGCAGCTTCGGGCCACTTCGGTACTGGTGTTTAATTGTATTTGTAGTCTCTTGTTTTGGAAGTTTCGAAATGGAAATCTTATTTGCGCAAGTCAGCAAGTGTTGTCAAAAGAACGACGAAGTAGTTCACTTCAAATTCAAAATCTTTTCCTGGGCATAATTTTTGTGAAATTATGGAGCATTATTGGCTATGGCTATTGGATTGAACTGCGTCAATTTTGGCAACTTGCAGCACCAAGAAATTGCGCTTATTCGTACAAAAAAGTTGACTTAAAAGTCGAGTAGAGAGTAGAGATCTTGTCTCTTGTTAGCGCTCCACAAATTTTACTCTCTTACACGTCGACTAAATTATTTTAAAATCCGCAAAGTATAAGTTTAGCGACATAGTTGTTAGCTCAATTGGCTTTGAAATTTTTAGAGGAGCTCAATTGTTTTCTTTCCAGTCATATTCAAGTGGAGTTAATTTAATTAGAAATCTCAAGTCTCCGCATTTCACTTGCATTTTCGTACATTTGTCCAGCCTTGCAGTACGCTTTGCCTTCATTTCATTTCTGCGTAAGGTTTCACATTTGAGATGGAAATGCTAATACATTAATCAAAGAGGACTGCTATGCTGGAATTGGAAGGTATCCGAGCATTAAGTCTAAAATTAATAACTACAAAAGGGAAATCATCACGCCCGCAATTCAGCATGCCTCGTGGGTTTCCTTCTTGAAGCGGAAGTAAGTCAAAGATTACTAATTAAGTTAGGTGGAGAAGTAGAGATCATTTCTGTCGTCTTAAGCACTCCTTGCATTTGCACAGGAAGGAGATGCATTCACACTTCCGCAACTCCTCCGTTTCACGCGATGGGGTGCTGATGAATTCATTTGAATATGGTTTCCTTCCCCCCTTCCTTCTGTAGTTCCAGCTGGTTTTGAATAAATTAAAATGTTTGAAATAATTCGCTGCTTTCAACTCAGAATTGAATACTCTAGATATTCAAATGTAAAATTGGTTCCAATAAAATCATTCATTCGTTGGTGGCTGGTTCCCTAATACCAACTAATGTAATACGCGAATGTTCTGGATTCGGGAACTTAACCGGTAAATAATTAGATTGGGAAATTAAACCCTTGCGATATATTAATTAATGCATCAAATTTGGGGGTTCTGAAGTTTGGTCCGCTTTCAAACGTTTTTGTTTATGAGGAGTGTAACTTACAAAACCAAAACTTTCCCCAACAAATGTTTGAAGCTTGTGGCAGAAATTTGATGGCATTACTCCTGCGATTAATCCTGTTTTATTAATACATTTCTACCAACAAACAGCAGAACGAGACTTTGGGATTGTAAATCCGGATTTGTAAGTTCGCGACGAGCTCCAACATAGAAGAAAATGCCGTAAATCATGAGAAATAGAATAATAGATGGGAAGGAGAACCTTAGGCCACGGTCCACATGCAGTGGAGCTTTGGCGGATGGACGGATAGAAGATAAGAGCTCATCAGTTAAATCCGTGCCTGGATAACACATTTTCCACAGCAAAGCATTAGAATCATTAGCAAAATCCTGGAGAGCAAAAGGGAGTGAGTTTCCCTTTAATTTCATCCCATGAATTATTCCCTTTCCGTTTTATTCTTGACAACTTTACTTTGGATTGTGAGCCGACATGGTTTCACAGGCTTTCACAGATTGGCGAGTAATTTCATTTGTTCAAAAGCAAATTCCGTGGCGCTGTGATTTTCAAAATGACAAATGCAAAATACATGCATTGTACATGGCGGACTGAAGATAAAAAGCGCAGTGGCATATGTATGCTTAACAATTCTCTTTCTTTCCTTTGTAAGAGTGCGTGACTTGATGTAAATGACGATAGCATTGGAGATTAGAGATTTTCTTTTGATAAAATCCGGTTTGCTTTGAGTATCAAATATTTCTAGGATTATCAGCATACGACTTTAATTCTTTAATTTTGTGTTATATGCAATTATACAAAATTTGGCCTTGCTGTAATAATACAATTGGCTTTTTTTCTGAACTATTGTTTGAATAACTTTGTGGTTAAATTTGCACATGATACATGTTCTCAAAACTACAAACACGGAATAAAATACAAAGCATATTTTTCTGAAAGAAACAGAAATAGGCATCCCTAAACGGCAACCCGTAGGCACGTTAAAGAGTATTTTGTCAACTTATGCTATTAGCTACATCTTCTCCCCCTCCAAAATCATTTTTCAACTTCTTATCCAGAAAAATATTCTGAAATGACAGGACGAGAATTGCCCTTCTTCAAAAAAACTTTTATAAATGACTCCAGTACATCCGAAAGATACAAAGGACATCATCATTACAGTTTCGGCGACATGGGACTTGAGCCTGCGATTAAATTAAATGGAGACCAACAATTTAAAAGATACGGGGATTTCTTAATGGGGGACTTGTGTCTTTCATCCTCCTTAATTACCCTTGTCAGTCAAACAACTGTGTAGTTTCTCTGCAACACAATGCCTTCATCCCCTCGTCTCTTTGAATGTTTTAATTGAGTGTAAGCTTAAGAATTTCCACCGGGACACAAGTGTAAGCAGAGCGACTGCGACAAGTCAACTTTACAAAAAAATAGCAGTCTAAATTATAACATGTGGCTTTAATATCAGTTTTAGAATTCAGGTTTAGTTGTCCGGGTTGTCGACAAGTTGGAAAAATAGTTAACGGATTTTAGTCAATTCTCCGTGACGGTTTGTCTCTTTGTTTTGTAAGTATGATGTAATACACATAATATACAGAATAAATAAATAAATATATGCATTGAAAAAATGTCACTTCCTTCACTACCCAATTGTCTAGTTCAAGTCTAATTTCACATGCCCATCTAATCTGCATTTAATTAAGAAGTACTCAGACAGAATTTAAGCTCTCAACGCTAATTTCGTTCGTCAACCGAAATGCTACTTTTCAAGAGGAAAATTAGTGATTTGTCGGGTGGTGTCGGTGAGCCAATTAGGGAGGATTCGATGGGTAGCGCTTGAGGCTTGCAAGGTTTGCATTTTGCTTTAACTCTTAAACAAACAAACCTGTCTGTATTGCCATTGCCGCTTGCATTATTTGCTTTGTGCTAATTAGTCACTCTGAGATGAATTGTATCCACATGAGACTCAAAATTTGTGTACACAACGGATTCAAATTTTAGGACTTTTTTAATCATTAACGCAACGACATGCATAACAAAGCACATAACACAACAACGGATAAATAAACGGACATGAGAGAACGGGACTCGAGGTTTGATGAATGCGGCGCTGGGCTGAGTGTGGTTTGTGTTGGAATTTGACAAACTGAAGTGCAACTTCTTCATCCCATTATTCCCAACTTGGAGAACAGGATGGATCCGAGAGGGACAAATGTCAAGGCTGCGGTGTTATTGGGTGCACCCATCAGTAGGTTCGTTAAATTGAAGAAATTCCACACTAGAAAAGACATGGGATTCCCCATTAATACTGCATGTACAAATGAATCACTGGTTAAAAAGTAATCTACTAAAATAAGGTATTATCCACAGTTTCCTCGCTGCCAATTTTTTTGTGTTTAGTAAAGGCAAATAAAATTGTCTGTCCGTTTGAAACAATTCCGAATTTAAAATGTTTTTGACGAACACAGGAAAAGAAACACATGCAAATTTATGTACCCGATTGAAAAGATCAACTAATACTTACACACGAGTAACACAAATTGTCATAATTTTAAAAACCTAATGAGCAGACACTCTAAACATTACCACAATCCCCATTGAATCTGAAGCGAAAGTTGTTAATATTCGATAAATTTCAAATCAGAATCCAAGGCTGAAGCACGGATTTCATTAAATTATTTTACGAAGCAGGAAATGTACTTTTAACATCTTTCAAAAATATGATTTATCACTTACAAAATTTTCCTTGCCGATTTTTTGATCCCATGTACGGCAAAGGAGGGCCAACCGGATTCCCATCGTCATCCTCCATGCTCAGAGGAGCAACGTCATTGACTTCATTTACGTTTCCAAATTTGGAATTATACACGCCCTTCAAAATTAAAATTGTTAAATAGCTGGACGATAATCCACACAGATTTATACTATTGTTCTGTCGAACTTACTCTTGACTGAACAAAGGAATCTAAGATTACAATCGCCAGTATTGAGGTGAACAGCCAAACCAAATGTGCTTTCATTTTGAATTCCCCTATCACCAAAAGATAAAAAAGCCACCGTATTGTCCAACTAACTTGGACTCTCGAAACAGAATGAAAAGTTGTGAATGAAGTCGCTGCCCAGATTGATTTTATACCTTTTAAAGTTAGTTTAGCCTACTTAGAACGCGGGAATGCCGACGTCCCGGTGACCCTAATTAACATTATCGTTCGTCGGAATAAGCCATTCCACCGTCTTCGATTGGATTCAATAGACAATTTTTTATTAATTTGCAAACTAGAAATTTGGTTTTATTATCTTCAAATTATGGAAAAATGGGGAAAACAATATTTTCAACTAATTTATATAATCGGATTTTTACATGCATGGGTCGCAGTGCCGGCAATGCAACGTGTCGGGTACATGGAACCATTCATGTACGGGCCTGTTAATGAACCTGACAAAGGAATCCATGCAAATGTTTGCTATTCCGCCCTTGTTTGTAATTATACACACTTTTGCTAATTGAATTCTGTTTAAATGTACAAAATACTATTTGAGAACTCCGTCGCATAGTCCTCAGTTCAGAGCAAGATGCAAGACTAAAAAACAAATGTTGACAAGTCCCCAACTCTCACGCCTTAACTCAAAGAGAAATTCCAAGAAGTGAAAATTTCTGTATAGAAATTCAATTATGCTTTAGGATATACACTACAATGCTACATGTACTAATGCATGTGTATTCGTAGGATTTCTAATGCCAGGGTCATGTAAATAAGTGCATTTCAGGCTTTGCATTTCTGTGATGCTCGTCATGCTCAATAAATGTAGTGACACAGTGCAGGTCTGGTCCCAGGAATTTAGAAAACGAAAATACAAATTACAATGAACAGGTCAGATAATTGAAGTGTGCCAATTAATTTATTTTCTAATAGGCTTACCTTTCTTTATTTTATATTAGCTATTGTGTTGTTGCAAGAAAATGTATTTCGAGCTAATTTTTGCAAATTGTAGGTTGACAAATGACAAATTATCGTGCGTGGAAATTGAAGCGGATTCTGTCGGACAAGGTACGGTATACAACAAAAACAGTGCGAACTATTAGGCATTGCTATTGTATTAGTAAAACGGGTGCATCCAATACATACATATTGAAAATAAAAAGTTGGTAGCAGAGATACAAACTTTTATAAGAAACTACATTTATGTGTAACTACGAGAACTGATGACGATTGGTTTAATCATAAAGCAAGAATAGAATCACGGGCCTTGCCAAATTAGCCCTTACCACTACCGAAAAGTAAGCTGCCCAATGGGACAAACCCAAGTGCAGAAGTGTTGGTTGGGGCACTTGCCAATGCGGCGGAAAGATTGAAGAGATTTCCAAAAACTGAAAAATATGCATAGAATATTAGAATTACATATGTTAAATAAATACATAAAGTAAATCTCTTGACTCACATAGTCTTCCGTCTGAATCCATTTTAACGTCCTCCGTGAAAGTTGTGGAATCATCTTTGGGTTGTTCCGGCATATCTCCGTCTGTCATGTCTGGCGATTTTGGAGCCATTCCGCTTACCTGTAGATTCAATATGATTAGAATTTTGTTAAATTATTACAAAAAAATAATTATGTGCAAACTCACCATTTGAACATCCGATAGCAATGCCGCGGCCACAATAGTGGCTATTGTTAGCGCCAAAAATGTTTTTGAAAACATTTCTTCTGAAGAACTTGTATATAGAATAGTTGGACAATGTGTCACAAAGTAGTAACTAGAAATACCAAATCCCGTCTATTTCATTGGATCATCTTTCCTGGTTTTTATATGAATTCGGAAGGTGTACGGTTGAAATTGGTTGAAATTTGCACAGATTTGACCCAATTAAACTTTGGTCAGAGTGAAAACATAAACATGCGTACATGTGTAATACACATATGTGCATTTGAATGAGTTCACAATTTAAGAAAAGTTTAAGTCAATATTTAAAAAAGGAATTGAGTTCATTTTATTGGGTGAGTCAGATTTTGCAATTTGCAGAAATACTTCTGGTTTTGGGTCGTTTAGAGGTAAGTACGACTTGGTCTGGAAATTAACCTCATTCATGCGAATGAATGAGTATGACAAAATTATTTACACATAATAAAATCTTGTGGTTTATTGTTGGGAAACCCAGTTCACCGTGTACGTCATGAAGTAGGACACGGAGCAGTTCAGCAAATAGAAGGAATTATTTGTGCCACAAATTGTATTTTGAACATGGTTTAGAATCATAGCATGTTTTAATTATTTAAACACAAGTGTATTTATTTACTCGGTATGACTAAATGTCACTGAAGTGGACCACTTCATATACATGTATTTTAGCGAATATACCTATTTAAAAGGACAAGTTGCATCATACAATAATTCATAATATTTTATATGAATCCTTATTTCTAAGCATTCTTTGCTCTACAAATTACGTAACTCCATCCATTCCACTTCCACATTGCTTTGGAACCACTGGAATAGGCTCCACTTTCCCAAAATGAGAAATTCCAGTGCAGAATATTCCCCACCTCCTATTAATTACAACGATCTGGGTTCATTTGTATTCCACGTGGGTGGGCAGCCTCCGCGTGAATAAAAATGGGATCCCTGCGGCTAAAATCCATCCTATTTTGTTTCCAAACTTTCTCGCCTGGGAAGAATTAGTAAACTTTCAATCCATGGCATGGGAAATAGCATATAAGCTGTAGGTTTTGGATGGATGCATGAATGTTAGCAATCAGCCATTAATTCTTCCCGTTACACCGTAAATTACAGCTAATAAGGAAGAACACGGGGTTTGGGGGGTGTAGTACACTAACGTACAGAGTGTAGTAGTAACTTAGGGGGCGACGCGTTCGGAATTTCCAAATTAGTTTTGCCCAGAAGGAAGTGGATTGGGGGAGACAAAGGGAAGGGTGACTACGAAAGAGTAAAAGTCTCAAGACAGTTGTCATGAATTTCTCAGGAGGGGAAAGAAACACTCAAGGGCACAAGAAACCGAAGAAATCTTTAAAGAACCAGCTATTGTATTCCCATTCCACTCATTGTATTTCTTGCCATGTGCAGTGCTCCTATGTATTTCTCAAGTAGAAATCCACGTTTCTGTACAATTGAACAATACACATGCAAAAGCATACCAATAATTAACAATTTTCAGCCAGTGTTTACGATCCAAATAAGTTCTACTATGTTAATATGGGTTTTGGCGGGAATTCTTAAAGAAAGTATCATATATTTATTTACTGAAACGCACTTCGACATAGGAAACGATTCCCTAGTTTTTTTCTTACTCTCTTTATAAATGGATCGTTACCGGTTAAGAATCTGCTCACGTTTTATTAGTCCTATCTACTCCATGTGGAGCAACTCCAGTGAGGCAAGCGGATTCCAACAGGGTACATACGTACGTATATATTATGTTATGACGCATCTTGCATACGGATCCGATGGCCGAGCTGCCAGCATTGCAATTGCATGTAATATTACGTACGTATACGTACGGCTCCTGTTTGATCCCTCACTCAGATACCCACACGAATGAATTCATGGGAATGGAAACGATATGCTTTCCCTTGCAGGATCCCAAGGAAAGCATTTACTCAAATGTAGTCATCGCGCGTCGTCTTCGAGGATCCAGGCTTAAGCTAAAGCGTTTTATTACCATTAGATTTCCCTTCAATTCTACACAACGAGCTTTCATCATCCCCTCTTCTGTCTCCTCTCGAGATTATTCGGTGGTTGAGTTTTATGACTTGGTGTGGCTCGTCAGAACATCTGATGACAGGAGATAATGATATGGGGTGCTGTCTTAAATGCGTGGGGTTGTCGGGCGTTAATCTAAAGAAATCAGTTTTCAAAATATTGGAAAACAGCAAGCAAAATATGGAGCATGTTTGAGTATGTGACACAATTTGAAAATTTTAAGTACATAGTAATTTTGTTTTTGTTCCGGTCTTGACGTTTCATGTCTTATTTTGAATCTTCTATTTTTGCGGACGAACGCTAAAAGACAAGAATTTCAACTTCATGAGTTACGCTCAGGCTCCAGCAATCCCCTCGATTCACTGAAAGGTAACTATAAACTGCGCATTTCAATAAATTCCTTATTTAAGCTGAATCTGTAAACTCTTGTAAGTTTTCACAAACTTATGCAAAACTCTTTATTACCACTCATTAGCTGTGTTTTCTTTAAAAATAAGTGAGTAACAATTAAATAATTTGTAAATCGTCCAGGCGTGCTACGCTCTGAATTTTGATGTCGAGCTTAGCCAGTTATCACATTATTCCTCGGTCAAATCCACAGTATGCTCACTTGTGTGCCAAAATTCGTCTTCAGAAGACAATTTTTAGCATGGAGGCAAATGTTGGTGGCTGCACCAACGAAGTCCAAAAATATAAATTGAATCAATCTGGAGGGAAGCAATATAAGTTCATGTCATATTAAGTGCTTTAAGTGCCGGTCTTTCGTCAGGAATAAAAGTTAGGAATGCTAAATATAATTTATATTTAATGAAAATTACGAAGTGAAGCTAAATGCTTGTACTTCCTGCGTTCTGTGAGCTTTTTCTGGTCCACCTAAACATAATTTAGTTAAATTATAAAAAGAAATTAAAAAAAGTAAAAGGCGCCGTAGTCTAGTGGCTAAGGATTGGTTTGCTCATCATGAGGAGTTGGATTCCTCCGCACATGAACTTCGTGGTTCCTCACGTTGCATTAGTGGGACAATGGATTGCTTAGAGCAAAAGTAAAAGTCTATTAAGATAAGCATGCATGGAATAAATGGTCCCCAAGTTGGAAACTGTTCACCCGACCCAAAGCAAGTAAGAATGTGTTTCGTTTCGTGGTTAAAGGAAGAGAGGGAAGGTTCACTCATTACCAAAATTTGAATCGTAAATCAAATTTTTCATGCCAAACTGGTTCCCATGGATGGATACGGCTTATCATATCATCCAAAGTTTCACCATAAATATGTAATAATATGACATTTTCTTTTCTCCTTTCTTCCCCTTCCGGCACATTTAATAAGTTGGGTGAACTTCCCCGTGCGTCTCTCCAAATGTACTTTAAGTCTGGGGGACTGGCGTGAGAGGAAATGACTTCCACAGCTGAGCTGGCCGCAACCGCTGCAAGTAATTTCTGGATTTTTCACATTGAATCGTGGGTACTGTTCAAAAATTAATAGAATCCGCACGATTTACGCTAAGTGTGTCTTTCACTTTTATGATGATGATTATGCAGGGGCAGGGGTACGGGAGGGTGGGTTTTAGATATAAAAGACGACGACAGTAAATATTACAATCAAGGGAGAAAATTTAAACCCTTGGTTAAAATTTCTTAAAGCAATAAAAAATTGCATTTTATTTTGAACTGAAAGCCAATTCCAATTAATTTTATATATTAAACTATTTCAAGCTTGGTCAAGTTAGGATTTCCGAGACGAACTCAACGCTGTAAAAATTCTCATGGTGTTTTTTTGAGGCGACAAAATACCATGCAATTTTGCAAGAGGCTGTCAAGTGTATTACAAATTTCCACTTTGGAACTGCCTTTGGCTTCCCAACTCAAAACTTTAAAATTCCTCGTATTTGGACTCCTCAAAGCCTTCCTCCACTCGAAATAAGACAAGGACCTCCTCCCGGCCATAATACAAAAGTAATGATGAGAGTAACGATCATCGTACAAGGACTTTGCAGGGAATTCCCTTCTATTTTCACCATAAAATGTCTTTTGATGTGAATCACACATGTTCCGACACGGCACAGTCCCGGATTTTACGTACATATACGCACTCCAACGCCCCCACTACTACAGCAAATTGAAAAGGCGAGTTAAGAATGAATTCAAAATGACAAAAGTTTACAGTTAGTTACTTTCCCGGACTGCCTGACAACTTCCTCTTGAGTAGATTACAAAGTTTGACGTAGAGGTGGTTGGATGGGAAAAGAAAAAGGGGATGGAATGGACGAAGGATGCTGAATAATATTAACTCGTCGGCCCATCTGTCACTTTCTCCGTCCGGAGTCCTACACTCCAACCTACCCAACTTATACATTACAATTCATGGGCCAGTTGAGTTTCTTTTCAAACTTTCCACTAATGCATCATGTTCTTATATTTCCTTCAGCTTCATCCCCACTCCTTCGTCTTTAGAAATCATATCTTAAAATCTAATCTGAATGGAGGAAGTCAAGTCAAGGAAAAGATCCAGCCATGCGTGTGCAAAGGGAAGAAGCGGGAAAATTTCTATGGAATCGCATGACACGACGGCACCGGCGCGGCGACGCCATGTACTGAGGTGGTAATTAAATATTTGGAACTGAATTGGCCAAAAGAGTTGCAAAACTTTGATGGATCACTTTCAGCTAATCGTGTCCCCATCCTGTAGCTGAGTTACAAATACATGTGTTAAATTTACTAAATTTTAAAAAAATTACGAGGATTTAATCACACCCAAATCGAGATAAAAGTTTCGAATTGCAAATTATGGTTGACAAAAATGAGTTGTACCAAAAATTATAGTGGAATACTTTAAAATTGGAAGTCCACTTCATAAAATATGTGTTTGCTATCAAATATGGTTTTAGTCAACCTTAGTTTGATGGACTCCGCGGCCCAATTACGACTTGATACATTCCAGGTCTCCATTCCTTTGCAGAAATTCAATCTAGTTCCAATTAAGTAAACAAAGGAAACTGCTGTTGTCGGTTCTGAATCGGGAAACAATTTCCATTCCTCCGCTTTAGTTTTGACTTGATACATAATTCAGTTCTCCAGGATTCCAGAGTTTGACCTCCTTCACCCGCCTTCTATGAAGAATTACCCAGGACAAGCCTTGTTTCCTTTGGGTTAGTAAAAGCGCCCGTGGTTCGACCTGAACAAAAGAATTGTGATTGTATGCAGGGGGTTCAGTATTTGTCAAAAGGACAAAGGAAGGAAGAAAGTCAAGGAAATGTCAATGGTTCCTTGACTTCCTTTCCTTGTTCAATCAATTTGGGCAATTCCTCTGAAAGACAACTCCAATACCTCGACATCAAGTAGGACAATAACAAGAAACGAGATGATCTACAATTATTCACTTCATGTAGTTCTAAATAGGTCCAGCACGCGGCGACGATTGGCCAGAATTTAGTAAAGCTATGAAGATACAGGATTTACCAAACTGACAGACTGGTTCAAAACAGCTAATAAGTTTATAAAATCCGAAACGGAAAGCTGTTCCGGAATTTAAATTTTAAAAACAGTTCATTTACGTTTGCGTCAAGATTGATTAATCTAGCCTAACTTTGCATATAATAAATCAAACGCTGAAAATTGTTAACTGGATAGTACTCCTGAAATGAAATTTAAACAGTGTGCAATTTCTCTTTCACTAAAACTAGCACAACAACCTCACTCATATAAGCCCTCGTTAGTTGCATCTCGCTACAAATTTGTTTAATAAAAGTTATTTATAAAATTAGGAGCGGAATTGTGCTTGTAATATTACATTTTTTGACATGCAATTTCATTTCAATTAAACAATCCGAACCTTACCACTTAAAACTCAACTTACTTGTTGAATAAGATAAGTGAAATACCTAGAACATGGAATAAGAATTCCTCATCCGCCACAGCACTACAATGTATGAATTAACTGTCAGGACATTTCTTGGAAACTTCGATTTTCCCAAAATGGAATGCGCCGTGTCACACGCCACAAATACGAGTCAGATGAGCCCACGAAACTCGTATTTCACATTTATCAGTTCGGAAAATTGGTTTTGTGTGGCTTTAGTCCTGTAGTGTCAATGTCGGGTCCGGGTGGTGGAGATCCCTGTCAACAAACCCCGAAGAAAAGACCCGCCTTTCACTCAGCAGCGGAATTAAATTTGAGTTTGGACCGGATTTCTGACAAAATCCTACTCTCGAGTATTGGACCCTTTGGATCGGATCCATCCTTGACGGCGAGGGATGATGCCCGCCAGGCCAAAGAGTGACAATCCGAGTTAGTATTATCTTTATCGACCCAACCAACCCCACAGGTCCGTCTCCCTCATCCATTGACAATATCAATTTGGTGCACTTTGGACGGAGGCTGACCATTTGTCAAACTTGACGGAGGAGGAGGATTCTTACTTGTCCTTTTCTTGAAGAAAGTTTGGATTTTTTTTGTCCAAGGTTGGAGGATACACTTGAGTTTGGAGTCTTTTTTCCACCCGGTTGGCCTCGCCTCGAAAGAAAACCTCATCAGTCCCAAAGGACTAATGTTCCAAATCCAAAATATTCTTCCCTTGTGTCAAATCTGATGTTGGACTGGAATAATAGAACCCGGGCCGTGGTGAATCATTTTGATTGTCTTCCAAAATGGAAAATGAATTTTGCAAATGTATTTATTTATTCACAAAATTTTGATTTGTTTTTGGCGGTGCGGTTTGCTCTGTGTAGGACGGTCGTTTTCTTTATGGTTTTTACCACAAACCATAAACCAAAAGGTGAAAAAATATTGCCAACGCGTCATAAGTATTTGAATGTGTCTCCAGGATTTTATGGTGTCTTTGGGGAATTCGGTGCTGCGAGTACTACAAGAAGGAATGAAATGGAAGGGGATTGAATTCCCGGTAGTAAAGAAATATTTGTGCATGACTTTGCTCATTTTTTGTTGTGTTCTTTTATGTTATTGGGAAGCCACTGGCTGTACTGGAGCTTGCATTGGTCGTCGTTCTCTTTCGTCTTGTCTTTTCTTATTCTTCCCTTTTCTTGCTCAAAGTCAAACTCCCCAACTCAGTTCTGAGGAAGAACTAATCATTTTAGAAAGAAACAACTTGACGAATTGCGAGGAAAGGAAAAATACTGAACTGAACTAATCAAATCACTGTGTTTGCACAACTGGGCTTTGTGATAAGTCGTGTCACTAGTGTACTGCACAATACGCCACTGGAACAACCCTGTGTTTGCCTTCTCCTTTTGGAAGCTAACATCTATAGTAAACTTATGAAGCCGGCTCATCATATATTACAGTAATGAACACAAATGTTCCAAAATCTCATGATTATTTTTCAAAGTACACAAATAATACGAGAATCATATTTTAATTCCACTGAAATGATTAAATACTTCTAGGCTTGTGTAGTTTTTTCTAGCTAGTTTATTACAAAAGATGTTCCAACGGCGGTTGGGATGGGATATCTTGATAAAAAAATTCATTCCATTCCAAATTCAAACCATAAATCTACTTGGACGCGGAGGTCAAATTTTCCTTTGAACTGTAGTGTCAGCAAAAAGTCTTCGCCAGGCAATCCAAAACCCCAATGACTCCGACGTATTTATATCGACATCCTTGTGCATAGCCACGTATGCAGATGAATGTATACATAGCACGTGGATGGACGGGATTCGTGAATTTTAATATCTCTGGAAATAAATCTTTTTGCAGGGGAGTAAAGACAACGGACGGGAGGCAATTCAAGTCGAGGAATCGAAACAATGAAAAGCAATCTGTTCCATCCTCCGACGTGTGAATGAAAGGGAAGACGAAGCGGGAGCATTGCAAGATCCACCACGGCAAACATATTGCTGACGACGCGTGCCACTTTTCGAGAAGAGCTAGCTCACTTTTCCAAACTGACTCCATTTTCATTTCAAAGAACGGAAAATTGAAAAAGGAGTTTTTGTATACGGTGACACTCCTCCAACCGGTGAAAATAAGTGACTTGACTTCATGGACCATAAATAATATGAGTCGGTGTTTAATGGGGTTGAAAAAATTCTGACGTTTAATAAAGGGGCACTTACGGCCTTGCAATGTATCAAATCCATTCAGTCACAAATATGTATGGTGAATGAAGGAGTCGAGTTGTGTTTGGCGAGCCTCATCTGTCTTCAATTTAAGGGTGTTTGAGCAAATATTTTTCTCTTTTTGGAATTGGATCGGCCTCGAAATTTGTCATTGGTCCAACGTCTAGAGCTTAAATCGAGTCGGAAATTATTCCACGTATTTGCCAGTAGGAGAGTAGCAAATTTTGCAAAATGCTGCAAAATTGCATCACGATGTGTTCTGAGAGCATAAGAGTACATAATTCGCACGATTTGTCAACTTGCACTTTGCTTTTCTGAAGTCAGCATCAAAAACCCGACGACAGTGATAAACGAGGACATAACCTTCGGAATCTTTCGCACCAGCAAATCTTCAAAAAGCCTACATGGGAGACAGGCGGAGGATTCTGGATTGCCTGGAAGTGAAGACGTGATTTAGAATGATAAAATGTAACCGTAACCTACACAAACGATCTTTAATATCTTTTGCTCTGTTGACTCAAACCCATTCATTAAAAGTTTTCGGGGGAAATGGGTGGGGATGCCCGATGCCATGCCGTGAAATAACGTACATAAGGAATGGTTAGGTGGAGAGAGCAATGCCGTGTTCATTCATATCTCACACATTTCTCTTGGACTTGAACTCATTTATCAATTTCCGTTTCAGCCATGCTCGACTGGGGGAACCCAGACCTGAAAATGATTCGTATGCGATTTGTTAAATGACCCGTGCCTTTTGTGTGGAGAATCTTTCAATGCCTGTGTGGGAGTTGCAACTCTTTTGAGTCGTTATGTTCAAAGTCATCATTTCAACACCTAAATTTGCATGTGGAGTTGGAATGAAACACACTGCTATTTTTCATAAGATTAAGAGAATTACAAGTCCAGACTTCTATTTACAGTACAGTGGCAACAAAATAAAAATAAAGTCAATTCCCTCTTCGTATTCAGTGATGGATTTAGTTGCGCAATGTATACCTTCAAAAAACACACATTTTATACATGTTTAATATGGAATGCAACTTCGTTTGCAGAGTCAAACTTGATTTTGTTTGCCGCATGCATATGCTCGAACTTTACGTAATGAATCGATTAAAACGTACTTGCAATATTCTTCACCTAAAACTCCGAGTTGTATTTCATGATAAAAACCATTTAATTTGGTCGGCTTTGGAAGTTTTGTCATGCTGTTATTTGTGTTGATCCAAATCAGAAATGACTCAAAGTTCGCCAACTGCGCACATCCTCATCATTTCAGTTGTACAGTTTCTGAAAAAAATGTAGCTAACGAAACGACTACCAAAACGACTACCAAAGTGTCTCAACAAACTTGGGTGTAGTTGCGTCTAACGTTCAAATGCCAACCCAAAGTGCAGTTTTTAAGAACAAATGCTTCAGTGTTTGGAAGACTTTTGCACATTCGAGAAGAATCATCACGACAAATACCTTTGACAAACGATTGTCATCTCTTGTACCTGCTTGCCAAATTAACCGTCAAATAAGAGCACAAAGTGCAAATATTGATTTAAAAGGTAAATGGTTCACAATTCAAGGCTATTCTCAACATTTTCAACTTATGGGCCAGCACTCTGTTTCGCTGTTGCAGTTTGTGCTAGTGCTATAAATTTCCAGTCTAACTACTTTTCTGCAGTGCAACATTTTTTTTTTTTTAATTGTTTCAATAAAGGAGTGTGACCACGGATAGCTCACCTTGCAGTTATATAATATCTGATATAATATTATAATATCTGTCTATTAAAAGTAAACTAATATAAAATGTTATACGGACTCATAGATTGAAGTAAACATTGTAAAATCTTGAACAATTTTTAGTTTTCTTCCCCAGCATTCATACAATGTAATACGGTCCCAGTATCCGGTCATACTCCTTCAAATACCTTTCGCACTTGTGTTGAGGATCCATTTGAACAAGAACGGTTATCGGCTACAGCCAACAATCTCACAAACTGAAGACATCCCGTCATCATCATTTCCTCTACACAAGCACTCTTGTTTAGAATCAAGAATGCCCACATTTTTCACCTGGGTTCCTTTATACTTTCCCTCGCTCTCGTACTATACTTGAGATTACTTAACACTCACCATCATAAATCCAACTAGGAAAGTGTGCATTTTGCACAAGAGGAAGCTACAGCTAGCGGGAAAGTAGGTTCTTTTTTGAGGCCCATTCCATTGCATTCCAAAGTAGATGAGAATGGGACGAAGAAAGAGTGAAGTGGGTAAGTGTAAAGTTTGGACCAAAAAAGCGACCTGCCTATCTTTGGAGGAAAATCTTTTTTTCTCAAAACACTTCATTTACAATTTATGTAGTAGTTTTCTTTCACTTGATTACCCTCCTCTAAAGTCCCTATCTTGTTTGGTGGATTTGGCTGTTATCTTTAAATGAGCTCAACAAAGGAAATGAGTTTCTCAACTAAAATTTTAACACCACAACCATTCGTCGTATAATGTATGTGACAGACAACCAGATATGCGAACAAAACAATAGAAAAAATTTAGCTGAGATGGCTATTTAAATATTTATCTAATTATACATTTTTCTAATTGCCATCTATATTTGACATTTTCGACTCTATCAAAATTAAATATTCAATTTCTGTTTGCTCGTCACATAAAATCAGGCCACACAAAGTCCAAATACTAAAATGAAGATTGATTGGTATGCGTGAATCCTTTGATTGAATAAATGAAATTGGTCCAATTACCCAGACATGCTAGTTCAATTGAGTGACAGTCAGGATTGGAGTTTAAACGCCCCCAACATCCAGTTCGCCTCGCGTCGCGTCGCAATGCGCCTGCCGTCGCCGTGCAAATAATTTGACTACTAGCTTCATTTTGGCTTAATTACAACTTTGCAAAATAAACCAGGCCTCCTTTCCTCCGTCCGTGTCGTTTAACCCAAAGACCAAAACAAACGCGACCCTAATGAACATTTGGGTGTCCGTAGTCCGCACCCCCATGAAACAAAATTCGAGTTGCCGTCGTCCGTGCCCTAAATTCTAAATGAACCTTAATTGTTTCTCTCAAAAGTTAACTGTGTGAAACTAATGTGGAGACAGGGTCCCTTTTTCCTTGTGTTAAACCCCCTCGTGCCCCTCAGGTCACCCTTCATTCCCAATTCAACACTCGCAATGTCCTCCTCTTAATGAGAACCATACACAACACAAAACACACAAAATAATGCGAAAATTATACATACTTTACAGGAAACACGGGGGATTCACCAAGACAAGACAGGACTCATTTGCATTACACAAGGGATTTCAGGGGGACGCCAAAAAACTCTTTGGCCTAGTGAATTCTCCCACAGCCAAACATCGTTTGGTTCGTAAATTGTCCTTGTTTGCATTCGGGTTTTTGTGTTCGCTGGAAGGGTTCGTCTAATTAAAAGCTTTAAATCAAAGGGAAATGAGAGTCAAACGTTCCGACCAGATGCTGATGTTGGAATCATGCAAATAGTGCCGTGTCGGTGAAGTTTCCGTACTCGTTGGCAAATGCAAGATGTAAATGGGAGGGAAAAGTAACTCCAAACTACCACACCGGCTTTTCTAGCGTTACGTTTCTTTATTATTACACATTGCATTGGCATTGCTGCGCTGCGCTGGCAAACCAGAAATGATGTGCTGAAAACGGCAATTTTTCGTCGGATTTTTAAAATGCGCTTTTTTCTGTTGTTTCAGGTAGTGGAGGGCAAGGGTAGGAATGGGTAACAGCTTGCACGACATCGGGGTGAATTCAAATTGAATGCCTGTCAAATCGAGGAACGCAAATAAAAAATCCATCTCTGCCAAACATAATATAATGTTGCGGGGGGAATTTGTGTCAAGAAAATAGTTTAATGCCATTAACTTAAACTGATTTAAAGTTAAATATAAAGCTTCATACGCTATAGATAGGAATAATGCTTCTGCTTTCGTTTGGGCTGTCCCCGGTATTTTTTTGTCCTTTGACACATTTCATTTAATCCAAAGCAAGTATTTACATAAGAAGCTGATATAAAATGGATGTAAAGGAGACGAGGACAAAAAAAAACGGAATTCTTTTGTTGAAAAGAAACATGGCGTGACTCAAGGGATATCTGCTTCCTTCCCTGTCCCCATGATTTCATTTTCTTCCCCTCGCATTTCCCTCACTCGGATCCTTCTATTTTCAATTTTGCTTTCTTTTTCGTATTTTTAAAGACAAGTGCAAGCAGTGCAGCGCAAGTTGCATAGGTCCCAGTCTTTTTCTACTCTACGAAGTATAGAAAATGGGATTTTCCGCTGCAGTATTTACCCCGGAGCTGCTTATGTTTCTTATGGTCCCTTGTGATTTCCTGGGTGCGTTTGCCTTGCACAAAAGAGCATTTACAATTTCTAAAATTCTATGTTAGTTTAAACTCTGATTTTTATTTTTTCTATTGATTTTTTAAATTAGAATTTACAATGCATTGTAACTAAACTCCGTTGCGCCATACGGTCGGTACTTTCAAAGAAAGCGATCGCCGCTGCGGCTGGCCTTTCTTTTTCCCTAAAGATTTAATACAACACTACGTGGGTTACAAGCCCCGAACAAATTCCCATTTTATGGGAAACCTGGGTTTCTCTCGTCCGAAAATTGCCCCGGTAAACATTCAGGTAAGTGAAATAGAGTGGAGGATAGCGGCTGAGGCCAGGGCCGTCAAATTCCAATATTAGGCACATTCAATATGAGCAACCTGGAATTGGATTCTGAAACTACAAAGGGAAACCAAATGCCAACAAAATGTGTACAGTCCCCGTGTTTCTCCCATTTCTCTTGCCCTTTCAGCAAAATAAAACGGAATCCAATGCAGGGAAAGGCAATAAAAATATCATAATAATGTGTGCACTATAACTTCCCTCCGGCCCATTCAATCTTCGGTGGATAATACGAAACGAATCGAATACATATCTTGTTAGGAGGAAGTTTGCCTTGAGTTATTTCCTTGCAAAAAGTCGCATGTTTGCAAAATGTTCTAATCTTTTTTTTTTATCCGGTTTATTTGTAGAGCTAAGCGGAATTTCAGAATTATTGCGTGCTTGCTAAGCGATTTAGGGCTTCCAAATTTTTTTCAACTCTTCATATTGAAAAAGTTATAAAACAAACGTTGTGTTTCAACGCTTATAGCAAACAACACTAGCAGCGATTCAAAGAAACTGAGAAATAACAACACTTATCATTAATGCTAAAATAAAAATAACCAAACGTTTAATTTAATTAAAGTAGACTGTATAAACATCTGTACATTTATCAAAACAAAACCACATATATTACTAGTATTATCACGTTATCATTTGCACACAAGTTCAAGATTTTCATTGTCCTATTCAATTTTTCTTGGAATTTGAAGGATCCTCATAACTTCCATTTCTCCGTTGTCGCCTGCCCTTTAAATGTCCACACTTGTACTTGTGGAAAAGCTCTCACATAAGTACAGCCGGCGAATTACGATGAGAATGCGAGCTTTATTTTTCATTGTTCGTATAGAATGGCGGAGGGCGCCTTCCGGTTCCTGCTAGTCGTCGCCTCCATGGAATCCCCACTCCAAGGCAAGAAAGTAAAAGCGAGACTCCCGAATACAAGTCCGTCCCCGCATCGCGTCGTAGAAAGTGATTCCTTCCATGCATGCAAAGTTTGAGGGAATAAAAAGAGGAAGTATGCGAGGAGAAAGAGTCATGATGAGGCAATAATACTATGGACGAAGGATGCAAGTGCCGAGGAGTTGAGACTTTGGAAGGGATATTACACCTAAGCACACATGTCAACCCCACTCTCAAATACAAATACACTTGGACAATAAAAACGGACAAAATGAGGATCGTAAATGACAATGGTCATGAATCTCATTCATTTCATGGGCGGTGAGGGCGCGAGTCGAATTCTTGTTTGGAAAATGAGAATAGTAGAACCCACACTACAGTAGTCGACGCAGATCTGCAGGACAGGATATCAAATCTTTACATATAAGTTTTGTATAGTTAAATAAGTTAAAAAAAAAACTCTAAACGGTGTCCAAAACCAGAATGTTTAAACAGAATTGCAATTAAAAATTCTGAAGTCAGGATTCAAGATATTTTGAATCAAAATATTGACTCCAATTGGGGACTTGCTTTTTTTGCAACAAATTCAACGTACTAGAACGCAAGAGCATTAGTGCTGGATGCTGCTATTTATGCTCAAGCCCCGCCAAATTGAGACCTCATTACGGGCATACTCTTCATTCCTCTACGTTCGCGTTTGTGAGCGCATAATGGCATTTTGAAATTTGGCGATGGTAAATCTACGTCACAACTGGCTGCAAAAATGAAAATGAATGTATAAGTGTCCCATTTTAGTCCAGCCTATTTCTCTTCGTCTGATTTCCTTTTCATGCAAATCACAGGGACATAATATTCATTATTTTGAATATTTGAATTTAGATGACACGTTTGGTTCCAAAAAGGTTAATCTTCCTGAACTCACAGATAACTGGAATAAAGACGGCGGGAGGTAATTCATTCTTCCTCTTGATCGTCGCTTGTCATATTTTATGGTCCCCTTTCCCCTTACAGGATTCACTGATGAAATATTGCATTTTACCAGTACCCAGTATCCATGACATGCATCTTTTATCAAAGACTGCTCCTCTGCTCTCTTCAGCTGTAGAAAACTGCAAACACAAAGATGATTCCTTCGTGTGATTTGAGCTTATAAGAAAATGCAGAAACTTGTGCCAAGTCATATTTCGTCTTGGCATTTTAGCTGCATCATAAGAAACGGGTTTTCTGGAGAAATCAAAAGCCTTACTTCTTCTCTGAGCAACTCCTCTTTATATTAAGTATGACAGTTTATATGTTCTCTGACTTCCCTTCGAATCTCAAAATGTTTAAATCTAACAGGAAAGAAGTTCTAAAAAACTAGGCAGGGCTATTTTCAATGTGAAAACAACAATACTTTTGTATGAACCAAAATACACAATTTTGCCTTCTGAATTCCGTTTACTTTTACGTTTTATATTACATATAAATATTCATTTAAGTAGATTTAGCTTGATATTTTTGTCGTGTCTGTACTCTCCAGTGTAAAATCGTGGAACTAACCTAATCAGGATTTGAACTCGCAGGTTTATAAAAGTGTTGGGTTTATTGTCTGCCTATATCAACTTACACGCCAATGAACTCCTTAAAATCAAAGAGTAATTACACAAATCACTTAGTTAGTCCTAAGTTGGGCTAAACGTGCAGACAGGTCATCAGTTTTGGTTTTAGGAGGTTCCGTCCCAACGTTCCCTGTTCCACCGTGGGGAAGATCCAATTTTAAGTCAAGTCTGTGTACAAAAAGACAATTTCAAATATCCAAATTGACGCTCTTCGACTACTACTGCGCGCAGATTATCTTTTCCAAAACCATGCAAGGAAACTACAGTGTATATTAACCAAATTATAATGTGGACCATACCCAGCTTCCTCAGCAACTGATTGCATGAGTGTATTGACCTCCTGAAGTGGGACTGCTGTCGTCGTCGATTGACCCATGGCATTCTCGGTGAAGGCTGTTTGCACATCTATATTTTCAAATTGTTTTTCAAAACGCTCCATCCATTTTGCAATCGTTTCCAAGTCCAAACTCTTCATTGCATTCTCCATAGTTTTACAAACCTGGAGTGCAAAAAATAATTGAGGACAATTAATTAATTAAATTAAGGAGTTGAAAATTATTCAAATTCTAACCCCAGCCATAGCTCCAGTCACGCGTCTAGTTGAGATTGCAGCTTGAACACGGCTAGCAACTGCATCCACACGAGCACTCATTCGAAGGAAATTGATTGACTGACATTCTTGGCGAACTGCATTCTCTGCATGAATCCGGCCCTTCTCTATCAGATTCTTTTGAATCGCTTTCTTGCATTTGATTTTCTCTGCGATTTGCTGTCGGGCACACTTTCTTGACTGAATTTCCAACTCCTTTGCGTGGAACTTTAAAGTGAACAGGTACTCTGCCCAAATGTTTCAAATTTGAATTTTAGTTTGAGTTGGAATTGCGAAATATTTATATTTCGGGATGCCTTTCACTTACGTTCCATTTGAGTAATAGACATGATGAACTCTGAATGAATTTTGGGCGAGTCGGCTACATGGGCAAGGACTTGTCTGAAACATAAGTGAATTATTGTTGTTTTTTGAGTCCAGAGTCCAATCAAACTGATTTCCGACAAACAAAAAATTATATTATTGTGAGTTTAGTTATGTAGTCATGCCAGTAAACCATCTGTAGACTTGGAAAACTTAAAGAGTTGTTATGCCTTCCGAAATCCATCGTGACATACAAACGTAATTAGAAGCACTTTTGTGTGATGCATCTAAATTATAGACTATTTTGAATGTTTTACGTTCTGTGAAGTAATAATGTGTCTTTTTCTAATGCTTCGTGTCGCCTTTCATTCACTAACAAACCCAAGATAATAAATTCTGAAAAACATCACGCCATGGGCAGCCACGGCGCTGTTGAACAGCGACTCGCCGCTTTTAAAAATGCTCAAACTCCACGAGCATCAAATCTAGAAAAGTACGGTTCTAATACTTTAAATTAAAGCAAATACAAACAGTTAATTTCGTGTATTCTAACCCTCCAGAAGCGAGCAGAGTGACGGTAAACCCCTTAGCTTAGGCACTGAAGTCGCTATTTGTGTTCTGGTCGGAATCATCCTTGTTGCAATCTTCTGCGTCGGTGGAACCTTCTTGTATCTACGAAGCATCAATAAAACCAGACGAAGAGCGGCGACAGCAGCGGGACTACTACCACAACCAGGTATAAAACAATATATAATATTAATTATAAGAAGCATCAATTGTGAAATTTGATCCTACTAGGCCACGAAGGGGGTGATGGCGATGGATCCGTAGTATCTCATAGACATTCACGACATAGTAGAACCAGAAGCACGGCTACAATGCGTGATGACAATCTCCCCATACCAATCTCTGTAGGGGGATCCGTTCATCTTACAACAATGGACGGTTCAAGGACATCCAGAAGTTCCTCTGCAAGATCTTCAAGACAGAACACATCTTTAAGGCCAAGACACCGCAGTATTTATTAGAAGAACGTGAGCCAAGATCATTCTATTCCGGAGTTTTGATACTTATTATATACACTTCACTTGGAGACTTACAAACCAGGCAGGATTCACTTAACAGCTAGCAGTTTTCTGAATCTAACTTTTACTTTAAGTTCAAAGTTTGTCGTTATCTCCCGACTCGTAGAACCAGAAAAAATGGAGTAATTAAATATAGACCAATTTAATTTTTTAAAACTGGGTACCTTTCCTTATTCTTCTAAAACGGATGTAGTGTATAAGTGTATTTGGGCGGCATGACTTGGACTTCCCACCAATACAGATGTTAAAAATATGATTCATTCTATTTAAATGAATCAAAGACAATTCAAAAATTCCCGGTGCTGGTATAATTAGCATATGAACACAAAAATACATTGTCACTACAGATATGGATAATTTGCATTTTGCATATTCAACATATTTCATAGTTTACGAGTCGCTTCGGATTAAATATTTGATATGTTAAAAGTCATAGATTAATTAGTTATTTGGTGTCTAGAGAAGCCTGTTTCAAATTTATAATCTGTGCCCATGTTTTTCATTCCTATCCGAACAAATACTTGTTAAAACCAAAACATAAGCATCACTGCAAAAAATATTTTTGTTTTTGATTCCTTTGGAGATGATTTATCTCCATTCCGTCCACATCACACGTATGTATAGTGTATAGGGTTGAGGACGAAGTAGCCCAACCACCGAGATTTCTGAAGACCAAGACTAATCCTTTGGGTCGGGGGAGAAAGCTTACGAAGCTGGGAAAAGCGGTGCTTATAATGAAATCTCTACATGGGGATTTGGATTAACCCCTCGCTGAGCCAGCTACACACAACAGACGGATTTCATACATTCATAACGACTTTCGTGCACTTGGACTTGGATTTGAGGGCTTGTGAAATGTGACCACCATTCAAGGCCCCGCATAATGACGTTCACACTACTATAATATGCCTTACCCCACCAAATACACGTACGTACAATGGGGAAAAGCGACTAATACAACGGAACGTAGCGTACATAGTGCGATGTGCATGTGCCGTACAATGTACCAATTGTCTTTCCCCATCCGTCCATCAAAGTGAGAAATTACTCAATTATGGCATGGGAAGTCGTTGAGAGGGGCCAGAGTGGAGTTTTGCAAATGAAAAGCCCAATTGCATTGTCTTCCCCTCCTCAAACCCCCAACTGTGGGGACAAGGGACAGGGGCAATTCATTCATTAAACTCCGCGGGATGGAATTATTGTGTGAAATTCACAAGTGCCAGAGCATTGGGAAGTGCGGTGGAGTGAGTGGAGAAACTTCCAAGCGTATCCTTCCATAGGAGTTTTCCCCAAGGAGGCTGGGTAATACTGGAAGTGAAAATTGAGTCATTTATAACCATCCTGGGTCCTCGGAGGTGCGGCCCAATCAAACCAATTGAAGGGAACTTCCCACCCGATTTAATGGGAATCCGTCATTCTGGATTTTCAATGCGATTTAATAGTCCCTGGTGGGAATTTGGTATCATCGACTGCTGTAAAGCAAAATTGAAGACACTTAGATTTAGATTTCAATATTTAAATAAATTGTGGAATAGAATTGAGTCAAACACAAATTAAAAGCTGTTCATACCAAATATATCTAGATGGGGACGTCGTTTTTAAAATTATATTTATTCTCAGAAATACAATATGAACGTTAAGATGTCCTTGATATACCGGCCTAAATAACCCAAACAATATGTTAGAAAGCATAATTCCGTTTACTCTCTCAATACTAAATATTAATACATAAAGTGCAAATATTGCTTGCCAGCATGCTTTGCACACCATCAATTCATCCATTCAACCCTTCAATATTTATCCATAAGATTTAATTTGTTTTTTTCTTTCAATTCAATCGTACGTTCCCTTGCTGTTTAAGTTGGTTCAAAGAGATTGTCGATCGTCGATGCAGTGGATTACGACAAGGCAGAAAGCTGGGAAAATCTATCAGACGACAAGTGGTTGAACTCCTTCACAGGAGGGACTTGGAAGGGGTGGGAAAGTGGAGTTTCATTTCCAATTCTCACCCATTTCTTCGGAACACATATTAAAAGCAAGTTTAGTACAGATCTCAATCACACCGCCCGCTCCCCCGTCCCGTCTTCATTTCTTCCTTCAAACTTTCAACATAAATACTCTGTCGCGGCACGACACGGCACGGCATCGTCCCCCCTCAAAGTTCTTTGGGAAAAAAGAATTTCCTTTTTTGCTTGCATTGCAGTGCAGGTGGATTTTACGCCCGTCTCGTCATTCTCATTTATTGGTTTTCTCCTCCCAAAACTTTTCCCTGTGTCATTATTGAGGGAAAGACGGGAGAGGAATGACATCCGCATCCAGCCAGTCCACTCCATTCTTCCGTATTATCCGGGTATTGAATGCCTCGTTGCCCATGCCTTATTGGGCTATCAGCTTAACGACTAAACTCCACTTGCCCTCTCCGTACGTTACGTGGGTATAAGTATAGTAAAAATAGTGAAAGCGATTACTCTTATGAGGGCCACTAAAACTTGGGACCCCATTCGTCAAAATTAAGCTCCGAGGTTCGAGTTGATGACTTGCAACGATATTGGTTCTTGGCCCGTCAGTCCAGTATATGGGACAACATTTACTATTTAGTGGGACTGTGTTTTAGTACTTTACGTGTACGTCGAATATAAGTACTGGCACTGCCCTACCATATTGTGCAAGGACAGATCCATCAAAATCAGACCTCTGGCAGGCCGGAACAAAGGACAAAAATTGTGATCCCGCGTTGGACTGCTTACCGAAGCAGGCAGGTAAATGCGCGTGTAATTTACCTTACGTAGTAAATAAAAAGCATTTAAAATGTTAGAAAAAACGATCAGTCAAATCAAATCCGCTGTGTGGCATTACTATGATTTTTGTAGTCCATATATTTTTATTTTTGTGATTATTCAGTGAAGCCGTTCAGTGAATTACAAACGTGTACTCTTTAACGCCTTAAAAAACCAGTTCCCTCTTCTGGCCTCGCCCCTAAATTTTCCGCGCTTTTCGTATGAAATAATAAACTCTGCAAGCAGAGTACCAACAGAGCGGCTGCAAGCCACAGCAAATGACACAACACTTAACACAACTACCCAAATTAACATCACACAACTAAACCC
>JAAXYW010000277.1:0-46006 GCA_036851895.1 Orthonychiurus folsomi
GGAGGTGGTTATGGTCACGGAGGGGGCGGAGGTGGTTATGGTCACGGATTGGGCGGAGGTGGAGGTGGCTATGGAAAAGGAGGTGGTGGTTATGGTCATGGAGGAGGCGGCTACGGTGGAGGTGGAGGTGGCTACGGTGGAGGTGGAGGTGGCTACGGTGGAGGTGGGGGTGGCTACGGTGGAGGTGGGGGTGGCTACGGTGGAGGTGGCTATGGGGGAGGAGGTTATGGTCACGGAGGAGGTGGCTATGGCGGAGGTGGTTACGGCCACGGGGGAAGTGGAGGTGGCTATGGAAAAGGAGGAGGTGGTTATGGCCACGGTGGAGGCGGCTACGGTGGTGGTGGTGGTGGCTATGGGGGAGGTATTAGCTACACGGCAGAAAATGGCTTCCCTAACACAGTCGGGACAGCCGAAAATGTTGCTGACTACGACTACAAGAGATAATCAGCAAAACATCTTTGAACTATGTCCCAGATTCATGCGCGTTTTGTGACAATGCAGTGGATTCAATGCCGGATTTAAGAATTATAAAAATTGCTCAGTCTTACTTGAACCGACTTTATAGGCGCGGTCTCCAGATCAGCCTGGCTGGTGTTAATAACAGTTTTTATTGTTGACCCTACACTTATTTCTTAATTTTCTCTTGAGAATCATTTGCGAATTGGAAAGAATTGCTGGTAGACAGATTAAAAAATTCACCGAAGTGCTGAAATACAAGGCTACGACTATCAGGTTTCATATTATATGTGTTAAAGAAACAACTATAGGGGTTACGGGCGGTTATTAATTTATTTTTATCACTATTTGCGTTAATTTTATGGAGTGAGGGCACAGGTAATTAGTTGACTCATTGTTGTACATTGCTGGTGTGTTTTAAAAATTTATAACACATTATTCGTTCGTGCTAGTAGTCTCAGATTAATTATTAATTATTGATGCTATGAAGCTTTCTGAACTATGGCCTGAAATTCTATGTCGAAGAGATAGATAATGAGTTCCAGACTAGATGCATTATATTTTTTTTTAAATTATTATCGCATTTTGGGACAGCAATTGCGCTGATGAGCACGTGTGCATTATTACATTTTAAATTAATCAGCAAAAATTGAATTGTAACCTTGATTTGCTATCCTACTTTCTTACCAACTGCGCGACCACAGAATCAAATGCCAATTTTTCAATTTGTTTTTTACTAGGACTGGCAAATATTGCAGACATCCAGAGAAGTTATATCGGCTGCTCATTGCCGAAATAAAACTTCCTTCCATATGCAAATGCCTGAAGTAAACCAGAAACGGCAGTGTGAACTTGATGGAACATCACTAGCATTCCTATAAGAGCTCTTAATTAAAATCCCAACGCAATAATGACCTAATACTAGAGATAATGGACCTAAAAATAAATAAAGTCCGAAAGTTGTGAGAACTGGAAAGGTTATTCCACCGAAACACGTTTACTCTCTTTATTCCAAGCTCGGTTCTGACATGTGCGTGTCCCTCTCAAAGTAAAATCTAATAATTTGCCAAAACTCCAATCTATTAATAGCCATGCTCGAATTGAATACAATATATAAGTACAATTTTACTGGTGCAAATCCACTGGCAGGTGAAATGCGGAAACCCCTCCGAATCTTTAAAGCTGAACTGGCGAATCTGGTCCGCATTCATGTATAGAACTTCACTTTTATCAATCAACAAGTGGCTTCTGTGATGCGATGACAATTTTGTTCATAATAAAGTTTAATTGATGCGCGACGAAATGAGGTGAAAGAGCTGATTTAAGACATCATCGCCTTGATGTCTGGAAGGGAAGGTTTTTCTCCAAATTTCTTCTTCAAAGTGGTAATTGTTTTCTTGGCAATCGTGTCCATAACTCCAAATTTGCTAAGTGCTTTATCAAGGTTCCCCCAAAAATCCGTATCCGTGCCAGGTGGGAGACCTAATTGAAGAAAATGAAAAATTACCCTAAACTTAAACAAGCCAAAGTGTTACATACAGGGGTGTTGAAGTAAATAGTTGAATGATTAATTACTTGAGGTGGTGAGAGCGTTGGGTTGGGTTTTAGCAAAAGCTTCCCAGATTGAACCTACTGTTTTGTCAATAATTGGTGGCATCCCTTCCTTTGAATAGGTTTCCAGAAGGGTCTTCCTTAACTCGGGCTTCAGACTCATTTTAATGGGAACCTTTTATAAATATCAAAACAGGTTAAATAAAATACTCAAAACGATAAATTAAGTATATCCAAAATTGTAAAACGGCAACTCGGTATACGAAAATGTGTTTTAATTTTTATAAGAGGGACAGGATCAATACAGATTTGTTTAGTTATACTTTAAAATTTTAAAACCACCTTTTTAAAACAAACACCACACGAGCTAATCAAAAGATCGACAAGAGCTGAGCTTTCAAAGTGAAGTCGATGAGTAGGAATGGAGCCACTTAACTCGGTGAAAATCTGGTCATTTGCCAATTTGAATAAAAAGCTATAGATAAAGCTACCGGGGTTAAAAATAATCTCATTTTCAGTAGACAAGTACATTTCTTCCAAGGGAGCCTCCCCTAAATAGGTGTGCCGTCACCTCAAGTGTCCATGAAATCGTGTAGTACTATTTTACCCCCTTTTCGCCCACGTTTCAACATTTCTCCTCAAAATTGAGATAAGGATTTCTGCACGCCCTTTCCTGTGAGAATATTCACAGTGAAACTTATTCCGAAAAGTTTGTTTTATTTCCTCACTGTCTTCTGTGTGAGTATTGGTTGTTTGTCATTCGACTGCCCTGCATTCTCTTCTGGTGCGCGATCTGCCATGCCAAACACCGACCTTTAGCATTTTTAGTTCATGCACACAACATATGACTGTGCGAATTTCTAATCAGAATCGTACTTTTTCTCTTCCTTTCGTCGCTACCTTGTTTGGAATCAGCCTTGAGACTTTCGCGTGTATATTTGTATTTTCATTGGAAGGACATTTTTTCTCCCACAATCAAACGAGCATATGGTGTCTGTTCATTAACTTTATTAGCATTCAGGAGTACTGGCAATATTAGGTCTTGAGTTACAACATTTTAGCCCAGTCTTCACTTGCACACACATCTTCGGCGCCGAAAATGATTAATGACTTGACAAATACTTAAACAAGGTAGTCAGATCTTTTAGGGTAGGAGCACCCGGGTGAAAACACTTGGCTGAAGCTGCAAAACCACGAGGCTTGCATTTGTATACATGCTTTAAGTTTAAGATGCTTTAGAGAACTACGTTCATTAAAGTTATTTTTAAGGAACTTGACTGAGTGAGCGGGCGTGTCTTTGAGACTTCAAACAGCTTGGGCAGAGTTTGTCGATTTTACACTTTATGCAGGTGTGTTTGAGTTGAATTTTCCATTCCATGCCGAACCGGAGCATGTGTTTTTCCTTGGAATTTGAGTCAGCCGGTGTCGGTGAAAATAAAGGAGACTAGTACATTTGCATGTCAATCACAGTTGCATGCTCTGACAGTTCTTTTGGTTTCTAAATGTTCACACTGTCCAACGACCAATGAGTTCTCATTTTTAGAGAATTGCAAGTGTAAAAACTCGTGACTGCAGTCCTAACGTCTACTTGGTTGGGGGATCCTAAATATGGAGCAATAAATAGTTGTTTACTTTCATGTTTGGACGCAACAAAGTAGTTAAACCAAAAACGTAATCCATTCTGATTTCATGCCACTTCTTTTAAACCCGACAAGCAAATTGAAGTTCGGAGGTGGTTTGGCTTGGCACATCCACAACCTACACATGAGCGCATTACATTCCACGCATTTTGAAGCGAACAGCAAGCATTTCTTCCCCTGTGCTTTATAATCTAAAAGGTTAATAATAAATTCACTTTCTTCTCCAAAGGCACACACTGCATGAAGAATTCGTTCCGATCTGTAATTTACCTAGCTGCTGGGAGTGTCCCGAATTCATTAGACCGTTTGAGTCATACTTCCTACTCTTAATTTTATGGTTGAATTGGGAACGGTTTTCATCTAGCCCATTCTCCAGTAATAAGAATAAAAATACTCAAAGTATAGTAGACTCAGAGATGTTTGCAAGATTCTCTTTTAAATAATTGCCAGCATCAGTTTTTTGTGTTATTTCAAATAATTTTTTAACGCTTTAATTTATTACCGCAATAACACGCTTAAGTCTGCAAGTCTACTGCACTTTGATTCTGGTGAATAATATCTTTTGCTGCCGTTTGTGCAAATTTGATATCCGCCTGAAACTACCATTTCTTGCACATTTGACATCAATTACGTCTAATTGCCAATTATTATTTGGTTATCATATTTCTCCTCGAAATGCGATCCTCGCGATCTTCTTTTGAGTGAGTTCGTGCCTGCAGATGTACTAAACTAAACTGAGACGGCCAAGCAATATGAATCGTTCACCAATATGGAAGCTTTCACTTCAAATCGGAGCTCAATTTCCAGCTTGTTTCAAAGGAAAACATCGAATTCAATTTATTAACTACATGATTTTTATTTTTATTACTCACTCGGAATTGGAGGAAATGCATTACCTCAAAATAAATACTCCAGGATAATGCGATCAACAATATGTGCTCTCTAATCGTAAGTATACAAAGTTTCTAAATGCCACATTGTAGTATATCGTGGCGTTGTAATAGATATTGGATTGCCGCATCATAGTACACTTTATGCTCAAGTAACAGTTCACCAGGTTGGCCAGATTCTGCCAAAGGAAGGAGGTTAACTAGAGGCGAAAAGAGCATACAACGAATAAAGTTATTTATTTCAAACGCATAAGATTGATCAGCCAGCATGGTATTTGTATGTTTGAAAAGCGATACACGTGTCGGAGGCCGACCTTGATTCGAAATTTGCAATATCCAGATTTCAGTGTTTAAAATTGTATTTTAAGGAATGAAGAATTGACAAATATTTGAATTATGACAACTTCTTTGTTTTTCCGCTGCGCGTTGCGTTGAGGTATGGGGTTGCTGGAAGCCCGCATTGATAATGATTTTGATATTGAGTTTTGCATGTGGATCACCGCGAAGTCGGCAAGTGTTCAAAATACCACATTCCACTTGACTAGAACAAAATATTTCCAAGACCCAAACCCGGGTTGCATTTGTTGTTATAATTGTGGACCTCGACCTCAGACAGAATGCTGAGGTCGGTTTCTCCTCCAGTTCAAGCACTCCTGGCCACACTTTTTACTTGGTTTCTGACTGGGTTGGGAGCTGCTTCCGTGTTTCTTATTCATTCCTCCCAAGTGAAGGTCAGCCAATTAAAACATTTTTTGAAAATTAATTATTATCTAACAGTCTTTGCTTTCCATTTTCAATAAATAAGCAATACAACTTTTAATTTACTATGCTAGGGTTTAGCCCAGCCTCGCTACTAATTCAAAATTTTCTTTACTTTTCAACAATTTAATCAAATTTACTGCACTTATTGCATTGTAGGCTTCATCTGTCTCTTAGCTTTCTACATTAATCCTCAATGTGTTCAAATTAAATTTTTGCAGAATAAACTATTGAATACGTCCTTGGGGTTTGCTGGAGGAGTGATGCTGTCTGCGTCGTATTTTTCTTTGTTGGCCCCTGCAGCTGAGCTCGGTGGAGTTGTTCCAGTTTGTGGTGGATTTTTATTGGGGGCTGGTTTCGTCAATATTGCGGATTGGATTATAGGTGAAATTGGTGAACCGACTTCTGTGATACTTGGTAATTTGCTATTCTAGTTTGGTGGAAAGAAGTTTTGTATAATGAAGTGAGTATTTATTTTACTTTTTACAGCTGCTTCCTCAAAATCCAGAAAGGAGCGCAGAAGAATGTTGTTATTAATTGCTGCAATTACCGTTCATAATATTCCCGAAGGACTGGCAGTTGGAGTTGCATTTGCAGGAAGCCCCTTCGAGTCTGCCAGAAATCTAGCCATTGCTATTGGACTTCAAAATTTTCCAGAAGGCTTAGCTGTTAGTTTGCCTCTAGTCGGAAGTGGAATGGGAAAAATGGAAGCATTCTGGTGAGTGATAAATTAACAGTCTTCTAATTTTTTATTGCGATGCAGATTTGCAGATTTCAATGTGTGGGTGGTAGAATTTAATTATTTTCTTAATTAATTGTATAACATTGTTTTAGGTACGGTCAGTTGTCCGGAATGGTAGAACCAATTGCTGGAGTTGGTGGGGCTCTCTTAATTTCATTATTAGGTAATGTTTTCTTAATTGTTTGAGCGAATACTACCGGGTACTCGTTGTATGTTTTGCCTCAACTCGAGAACTCGACATAGAACATAAAATGAGTTCACGCATATATTTTGTAATTTGTTGTGTTTTTGTTTCAGCGCCATTATTGCCTTGGGCATTAGCATTTGCGGCTGGTGCAATGATTCATGTTGTAGTAAGAGAACTGGTTCCGGAATCAAGCTGGACACATTTAACCGGTTTTACAATTATGATGGCGTTAGACGTTGGTTTAGGCTAAGCTTGACAAAAGAAGGCAATTTAATTGCTCAATTTGTTTTTAAATCCATTCCCGGATGGGCGGATTGACTATCATCCTACACATACCATTAACATGTGATGTATTCGTGCTCTAAGTATTAGCTAATATTTAACATTAGGGCTTAGCTTTACCTAAACTAATTGACTCGTCTAAAGCAAAGTGTCTTTACACCGGTTCGTGTTCAAAATTTTGATTTGCCTGACTGATTTAACCGTTAGTTAATTGAACCCAGAGATATGCATTCCAATGTTTACAATAGTAACTGAATAACACCGGTAGAGCATATTTTTAAAATTTTATAGTAATAATAAAAATAAATTTAAAGTATATTCTGCGCAATTCAATCAAGCATCCATTTGATTGTAGTTTGCTTGTTAGCTGTTTCGATCAATAGCCATGGCCTTAGAGGCATAATTGCAGTACAGCCAATTAAGTCATTTGATGCGGATTCTTTTGAATTCATCATCGTGGCGACAGTTCAGCTTCAACGATTCTTTCAAATTTATCCTTTTTTCGAGTTGGAGCTGGAGTTGGGTTCTCTAAGCTTCCAATAAAAACCTTAAGCAAAGACAAAAATAAATATATTTAACCAATCCACCATTACATTGAAGCAAAGATTGAACTTACGGGTCCAGTTAGTCTATCATTGAGGAGGAAGAGAAACGGTTGATCAAGTACAAATTCAGATGGGGAAGAAATCGGGTATGCAGAGATGGTTGTGGCTGCCGCAGCTGCTGCACCTTTTTCATTAATATCCAGTACTGTTTGATGAACAATTTTTGACACCACGTGGTTGTTTCCTCTTTGTGATAACCCACTGATGTCAGCCTTGCTTTCATCAAACAGCGTCTTGATTCCTAGCTGGAAAATAAGAATAAAGATGCATGTGTATTGAGAAGCATTGAATGAAGCTAAAAGAACTTACCCTTTCCATCGCACCAATCAGGTCATAGTGCACATTAAGTTTAAACTTTGGCATTTTTAGAAATACGCTTCTACTTTGCTTCTTGATCTCGACCGAAAGCATATTCAAAGGGTAATTCTGCATATTTGATTCGAGTTGAGAAAGGTCTTCTTCTGGTTTCAAAATAATGAATTCAAATCTGGAATCCTTGAAGGGGATGGAAATTGCGGATGCCTGCAATTCTTTGATGTAATTATAAGAAAAGCTGTGTTCTATTTGCATCATTGGAGTCATCACAGTTTTCCCGGAAGAAAGTCGGAAAGGGGCTGGCGAAGTGCCATCTTCGTCAAATGGTTTTTCCCATTGGCCACTAAAATAAAGTCCGTTGGCGAGGAAAACGGAAGTAGACGATTGTATCGCAGAAGGATTCACCAAATTCATAATTTTGTCTCTTGTGATTCTTGCGACCCAGGAGTTGATTTGTCTAGCTGCTATATTCGCGTTATGGAATGGTACCGTTTGGATTTCAGAGCGAAGTTGATTTCGAACAATGCTTGAATATGTTTTATTGATTGCAGTTCCTTCCCGCATAAAAATCCCGTTTGCTACATCAAATTTTGATTGGCTTGAAACCTATGGGGGTAGTTTTACTGTACTGGGATAAATTTATTAAATGTAATATAATAAATACGAACTTGCGTGGAGGCCATTTGTTTTGCCAATCCCTGAATCAACTCTACTTGATTTGAGGGGAAGAAAAGGGCATTTCGAATCTCATCAGCCGTTTGACCTGTGTCAAAGTGTCATATTTGTAACAAGATATTAGAGTAAATTGTACCAGTCGAAGTTAATGTCACCTCTTGAAGCCAGGTAGATCAAGGCACTCACACTTCGGATGGAAAACGGGGAAATTAATATATTTTCACCCGCATTTTTAAACTTAGAAATACTTAAATACAAATTTGTTGCAAAGTCGTAAATCGGGTTTCGTGTGGAACGAGTGCCATTTGGGGTTTTAAATTTTGTTACTTTGGATGGATCCCCGTCAGAAAACTGAATTAGAAATGCCAAGAATATACTCGCGCTAAAAATTGCAAAAGAGTTGCGAAACATTTCGAAACAGATATACACGCAGATCTAACCTTATAATAAGTTGGACTACGCAAAACCACACAATATGACAATAATACGTTCTCAATCCTGCATAGCTTTATTGTGCTCAAGTACAAAGACACCTTAACCTACGACTTGAATCAACTCGTATGTTAAGGTTGAATGATGTTGAATTTCTATTCCGATTTGTTTACTGTTGAATAACATGGGAATAAAGTATTGGTATAAGTCTAAATCAAAACCCAACCGTGAATGACTCAATAGTAATTACATGAATTTCAATGTAACTTTTTGCCTTGTTCTTGAAACCCATCTATTTTTCAACTTAACCATAACGGTAAGTTGCAAAAATATAATGCACTTACTAGCAGTCGCGTCGTATATGGGAAGTTAAGTATTTATGACGACTTGGGCTAACCGGTTGGGGCACAATTCGATACTTCTCACCCTGAGAAATTATTACGAGTTAGTTCCAAAGAAAAATATTCCAGTTTCTATAACCAACAACTTAACATCTACTTATGTATTTTCTCAACCCTTCATTAAATATGGCAATCAGTGGAACACAGGCACACGTCTAAAATAAAATGCTGTCTTATTTCAAAAATATAGATCACAAGCCAAGTTTGTCCACAGTTTGAGAATTTTCCACGTATTTCGTTACTACTAATTCAGAATATTGAATTGACCAACTGCTTAAGATGTTCCAATTTCCCTTGAATTCCTTTCATTTCCTTTGAATTGTCGTAAGCCACACCGTAAAAAATGTAGCAGCCGATAAAACTCAGAATGACAAGCGTTGCCCCCAAAATGTATAAAAATTTCACTACATCAACTTCTTCACGGCCGCCGCCGTAGAAATGTAGAATCCAACTAAAGCCAGATACGCAAGCGATGAATGCGATCATACATTCCTTAAACCCCCGTCTTTGATCCAAATTCTTGATTTCATTAATTTTGGAAGTGAGATAATTATTTGTGTCAGAAATCTTTTGTGTTGACGGATTGGTCAATAAGTCTTGAACCTTATTGCTCACATTCATGGAAACATTAAACTTCCAGTCGTTGCTCAATTTCAGGGCAAAACTAGTCATCCACAAACGGAACTTTTGCATTCTTGTCGTTTGGTTGCTTTTCAATTGTGCCGCATATTCTTTAAATTTTTGGACAGTCTTCATTGCCTCAACCGCATATACATCTTTGGTTTTCAGTTTCCGCCTCAAGTTGTCACGTTCTACACAAGTAACATCCAAAATGTAATTAATAATTCCCCACTGATTGATCAAGGTCTCATAGTTTGATTAAGGTATCATACCTGGAACGTCAATAAGCTGGCCAAACTTGATTGATCTCCACTTGTGCATTGGAATTACTGTACGGCAGTATGGGCATGTGGGGTAAGCCAGAGGGATGCCCCTTTTAAGTTAATTTTATAGTTAATGTTTTATTCATTTCCGTAATTATTACGAGAGATATTTAGAATACCGTCGACTCGCGTGATCGGCCCATTCCTTCAAACACCAAAAGTGGAAGAGATGTCCGCATGGCGTTGCGACGACTTTGAGAAATCCAATCATGATGTTGACTGCCCATGGTGAATGTGGTTCTGTAATTAGGGCGTGGACGTACTGTTCTTTAGCCTTTTTAAAGCTTTCTGTATCTGTAGATGAGGGATCAATGCCCAAGTTCCGGAGAATGGGCATAGTGTCTTTCATACGGAAGTGCTGGCAAAGAATTTCCATGATGTAGCCTGGCTCACTTCCGGAGAGCTGCGGTATTCGGTAGAGTAGTTCAGTACAGATTGGGCATTCTAAGTCCATTATAAGAGACATTTGGCTAATTTTAAAATATCTACATTAGCAATAGTGCTCTTTGATTTGAAAGGTACTGGTGAGCTCCTGCTCCTAATTTTAAACAATGGCTACTTTGCAAGCGCCGGCTAACGGTCGCCCCTGAAATTCTGACGTAGGCCCTAACGGATTGGCTAGGTGCAAACAGAGACATGGGTGCCCATAGCAACCAAGTTTCCACATCACCCATTTTGATTTTGCAAAGATTTTACATCAGTTTTCAAAACACCTAACGGCAATATAGAATCCGGGAATACTTTCCTGTCGTTCCTAAAATGCTGGTCTCCATAAAATTTCTAATTTGTTTTAGAAGTTTTCGGTGGCTTTTCTATAATCATAAACTCCAATAACAAAATTTTGAAACGAAAAGAATTATCATCCTTTCTTTTGCTGAAGGCTTGCATGTGGTATTAATCATATACACAAATGTTAGTGCTACTCAGAATACAAATGATATAACTTAATTCAACTGGAGACACATGTTTATCCTTTGAGCAAATTTCCAGAGCTAGTATTGTAAATTGTTGGACTTGTGGCTCAATTCTTGCTTTGCATCTATTTTCACACAATTTTTATTTGGTTCTTTGCTGGACATAAATAACAAGTAAATTATTCCATTGCTCTATTTTCCTGGAGGAGGGGCAGGTCCTGAACCAAGGCAATAAAGCCGGCGCCTGGTACTACGGTCGTGGCAACATCCTCCCCGCGGTAATGTGCACCGCCCAGAATTTGTGTACTCAATTTGACGCTTGTACTGACTTGCTCGAATTTCTCTCTCCACTTAAATGAATGCAGATTTCAATTATTTTTTGAAAATTTTTATATATTCAATTTCTTAGGATGTTACAATTCTCATTTTCCTCTTCAGCAGATTCGCGTTCTCCATCCTCATCGTATTGCTCTTCTTCGTCTTGCGCTTGGACCATAGCAAATGCTGACACGGCAAGAAGCACAAGCCCCAGAATTACAATTTTATTCAGTTTGTTTGAGAAAGTTGATGCCCTTATAAATTGTCAGACGAACTACACATTGCAACTGCTGGTGCACATTTTATGAAGTTTATATTGCGCTGGACACCTTGGGAAAAAGGATGTGGTTTAGGAAAATGACCAAAAATATTATTACAGTAATCGTGGTAAATAGCTTATGTGAAATAGTAGCGCGACATGCTCCATTTTTATCTCGATTCTAGCGTTTGCTTTTGTTCTTACCACACATTCCATATAAACTACTTGTACTCAGTTTTTCTGTCGTGCTTGGCACACGGTTTATTTAAATTAGCATTTCCTTGTCGGAAACGCATTTAACATTAAAGCCCATAGAATACCCTCCACGCCCCAGTTTTATCACATAATACTCAATTCTCATGTCCACAAAATCACCATTGGGGAAAGGAACAGGAAAGAATATTGGCAGAAACAAACAAGGTGGCAAATAGCTATGTAAATAGCTTAACGTATTAAGCAAAATGTTAACTTATCCAATAAAAAATGTATTAAAAACATCAGCTTTGCAGTAGTTAGCTGGAACTAAAACATTTCAACAATAATTAACCAGTCAAATTTTATATAACGAATCCACGGCTGGTCGCTTCTTAACCAAATCCTTCCGTTCGGATAAATTTTGCATTTCCTATCGTCTTGATTTGTGGTGTCGTGGGCAAGGTTGATGCAATTCGATCCGCCTGGGATTGAATACCACATTCACGAAGAAGATCCTTCAGTTCTGAATGGATGTAGTTTTGGGTGACTCGGTCAACTCCGGCTTGATCGGAAATGATATCCTTGTTTGCAAATACCGTGAATGACACTGTTCCATTATAAGTGTAGGCTGCAGCGGCGACAGCTAAACATATCAAAACATTTTTTCGTATAAGACTGAATTAATTTTTTTGTAAACTTTAATAGTTTGCATACCTGTTTGTGCCCACTGGAGTCCAAATATTTTGGACATATTTTGAATTTTGTGTTGACCAAACAGAAATGCCTCTTTGTCGTAGGCTGGCACACTTGTAAAACCTGATAAATAAAAATTGGGTCAGGCAATACAGTATTTCCAGCCTTAAAGCAATCATAGCACTAGTTTTTCACTTACCCATTCCGGTCCCAAAATTGGTGGAGAAGAACTTGCGAATGAGACTTTGTGGGAGGAGATTAAATGTTGGGATATGGGACTGAATCAACTCATTGAATTCATCTTTCATGTATTTTTGGAAATTGGACTCTGAGTCTTTGAGACGCAAGAGTGCATTTTCTGTTTGCATCGGAATCTTGAACACCCCAACTCCCCTACAAGCCATGGAAGAGATAAAAATTATAGATTTAAGAATTCTTTCTTAAGCTGTAAATGAGCTATTACC
The DNA here is from genome assembly GCA_036851895.1 of Orthonychiurus folsomi. Taxonomy (NCBI): domain Eukaryota; kingdom Metazoa; phylum Arthropoda; class Collembola; order Poduromorpha; family Onychiuridae; genus Orthonychiurus; species Orthonychiurus folsomi. The sequence goes on from JAAXYW010000277.1 coordinate 12,723, forward strand.
AATGGTTGGTCATTTCTGTGATCGGATGGCCGGGCTTTGGCAAGGAATGCATTATGGACACAAATGGTGGCAAATCTGACGGCAAGTGGGTTTCCAAGAAATAGCGCCGAAGTGCTCCACACAATATGCTCATCCCAACTGTTAGTAAAAAAAAAACTGTTAGTTTATTAGTAACATTAGTAATTTACATTAGTAATTTAACTAATTATTACAATAGTAACAGAGGGTAGGAAAAACATTTTGGTTAGACCGAGAAGTGAGTGGCGTAGGGAGAGGAAGACACACTTTTAGGGAATTGAAGGATTGTCTACTCATCATCAACAAAAATGAATTCCTCGAAATGACTGAGATGGTCGTCAATATGTCCAATTACTTGGGACATCTTTACAAATTAGACCACCCCGTCACGGGCACAGAATACGTTTGTCTAAATAAGCAAGTTGAAACTAATTGTATTCATGAGAATTGGAGTTTGGTTCAAAATTTGTGCAAACATTTGTACAATGTTGATATTATATTGGCACTCCTGTAATGAGTTGCATGTTTTTTTGTTCTCTCTAGTTATAGTACGAATTTAATAAATTTTAGCTATCACTGGTCGTTCCCAGAATGGCAGAATTGTTAAAAAAATCAGTTAACCATCTGTTACGTTACCTGTTGCAAAATGTGTGTTGGCAAAACGTCGAATGTTTCTCATGTCCTCCAATGCAATTGTTGTGGTTGAAAGTACACCTTCGGAGCTAATTTTCTTTTGCGTATAAAAGTCGGTGTGTGTGAAAGTCTCAATATAGAGGTTTACCATTTTCATAGGTCGGTGAACATAAGGTCAACCTGCAAAAAAACAATCATGGTTAGTCAATTTTAATGTGCAAATCGGGGGCGCAGTTTCGCACAGCAATGCTTTAATTATAGCATTCAGTAGATTTTGTGGCAACTAACTTCAGATCCTGTGTCTCAAAAGGTGAGAACTTTGCATTTTGCATATGAGACAATCGATGTGGCCCCTGGCCAGTCAGAATCTAAGTTAGCGCAGCTCAGTGGCGTGGGGCTGGGCTTTAATTATTGGCAACTAAACAAGTTTGATAACTATGCTCCCGCATCCTTTTTCTAGCATTTACTTAGTAAATACCTAACTAATCTGCTAAGCACACCTTAATTTAGTTAAATATATAATTTCCTATAGTGGCCAAGAGCGTGCTCTGCTACACTTGAATGAGTCTTGAATTCCGCAGAATCATTGTGAAGGTCAAAACACACTAAGGGCTTGTAATTACCCATTAGCCGAAATTCGAGAGGCAAGATTATACTTTTTCATTAGAAGTAGTCTGCTTCCCACTTAAATATAATTATTTTTTTCTAAATATAAGCTCGTGCCACACATAAGAGGAATCTCCACCTTTACTGCAAGTTTTGAAGAGTTAATTAAACCCTTGACGTTGGTTTTTCAAACTTGTTTTGTACTGTCATACTCATAGTAATGCGTTGGGAAAGAGAAATTCCCACCAAGATAAAATGCCCCTGTCTTAACGCACATAAGCGATGCCTTAATTACGCCAAGGTTAGCCACTTAGAATTTCCCAATTGCTACGGTCAACTGTACAACTGCACATTTTTAAGTAAAGTAAGTAAATAATAAAAGAAGTAAAACTTGGATCTTGAGGAAAAGTCTTCGCGTTATATTACCGCAGTAGGATATACTGTAAATTTTTGAAGGCATCCCAATAATTGAGCAAAGATGCAAAGTCTGGCTAAATTTGAATGCTTGAAGGTTACTAAACCAGCCACCCATGAAAAGAAGATGTATATTTTCCGGTTCAACACTGTCCAGTGAACTCAAAATGAAATGCACTTGCAGGGAAATAGCAGTTAAGTAGCATTTGAATGTCTGAACATTCTCACAATTCATGTCGCACGTAAGACTGAATGTTGATTTGATGTGTTTATTTAAATCATGCAAAGACAAAATTCTAAGCTTCTGCAATTAGATTACAGTATGCATGCGCTTCTCAAACTTGCAACTAAAAGGAATTTTCTGATGTCGACGCCTTTTACTACATAACTCACCTTTTGGATGAATGTTTTCCTGGTGTCTTTGACAAGGTACGTGGAAGACTTTTGAATCATTCGATCGACCAAATGGTTGAAGCTGTAGCCATCCCCCAAAGCGTGATGAAGTCGGAAGATGAGAACGGATTGATTTCTTCTGTATCCATTAATAAGAATAAGTTCCCAAAGCGGGCAACCTTTCTGAAATGAAGATGTCATGATCTGGGCCAATTTCTCATGGAGCTGCTCTTCATGTCTTCTATTGTCGCTAAACCCGGATTCATCTTCGTGAATTTGTCTTGTCAAATCCACCTGGATCGTCTTCCAGAAGAAATACCCAAAAATAGTAGTTGGAACTTGAAACAGTTTCTCAAACTGTGGCCTGTTTCCTTTTTCCTTATTACGAAGGCTTAGCACATTTTCCATAAATCCACGCTGAACGGACTCTACGCTCTGTTTCCCTTCAACGATGAAAAATGTAACGTTGCCGGCATAGGATTTGGTATCATAAAACTTATCAACTGCAAAAATACTATCATATCCCGTGAGTGCAGCCCCAATGTTCACTTCAAACCATTGCGTATACAAAGTAACTAAACCCTTCCAAATTTTCAATGGGAGGAAGATGAGTACTGCTACCGGAATAACAAACACAAAACTGAGTATCCAAAGTACTAAAAGTTTTAACTTGTTTTCCTTCATTGTTAACGACATTTTGATGTAATCCGCTGTACCGCACACTACACACAAATAAAATCGGTTGGATTAATAAATAATTATGTTTGGTTTCATATTAATTCCTTTGTTTAAATGCGATTAAGATTTGTGCTGCGCTTGACAAAAATTATGTTATGTGGTCAAGATCCATTGTGGAACTGAGTTCTTTAGCGAGATTATACTTTGCAGAGCAGTTGTAATTGTATTATGGTAAAAACCTAGCAGCACCCAAGTTACTGCTCAGAACAGTACAGTAGTGGCTGACCGTATATGAGCTGGGCTCTGGATTGCTGAACCGTGGGTCCCTAATGTTGCCTAATTACTCAGCACAGGTGAACGAAAGACATGCCACTCCAAGACTCTAACCAAACTTACTCACTTCACATCCAACGCTAACTAATGCTCAAAGCTGTAAAAAAAACAATTGCGAATAAGAGCATATCAAAACTGTTACTTTTGGACTACGTTTTTCAAAATAGGGCAAGGTTTTCTAAGAATCTACGACGCGTCTATCCCCACTGCCATGTCCAAAATGTCTTATATACTCTTGGAGAGAATTCAAGCTCACAAAATATTTTATAACAATTAATTAATGGCCAACAATGAAATCTCTTTATGTCGTGCTTAATAACCATAACGCCAATAACTGATACGAAATTACGCAATGTGCACATTGTTGTGTATCGCATACAATAATTGTAAAATTTTACTGGATAAATTTTCATTTTCACACACCCACGAGAACCTTGAGACTGGAAAAGGGACAACGTTTCCCACGCAGTAAGTTATAATTTCGAACGTATGATTCTTGAAATTTTGCATCAGGTTGGCCTTGAATTATGGACTATTCAGGAGGAGTTAAAAGGACTTACGGAGTTGGACTTACACTCACCAAATACACAATTAACGCAGACTGAAAAGTGTGCTAATTTTGTAAATTCGAGGGCACTAAATGTTTATTATTCAAATATCGTCATTCTGTGGATTTTAATTTTTGCTTTGGGATGAGAAAACAATCATAAAATTTGCTTTCCAAGTATAAATCTTGCTCCCTTGCGTGGATTAGTTTGACAGTAAACCCAAGTCTTTTATTATATTGTGCTATTCCGCAATTAACCCGCCAGTGTATTTGACAGGGTGCAATGTACAAGGTCAAACTCATTTCCGGATGAATGTGAATCATCTTCTGCCTCTTTATTGTCTTGTCATTGCATTGCGTCTTCTGGATTGACTAATTTAAACCACTAGCTGTATTACTATTCAAATGACATCATCCAGACTTTTACAACATCAGCCAGACGAATGTGTCATAAAAGTCGGTGCTTTACAAACATAGCTCAATTGTTGGATATAGATTTTGCGTGCCAAATGCACAATTAACCTTAATTAATACTAAAAACCTCAGACAAAAGTGCAAAATTTGGAACCCTGAGGCTAAGATTAGGACGCCGCATGCTAAGATAATGCAACATTAAACCAATATTTATTCTGTTTAAAAAAAACAAATTACTTGCATGTCTGAGAAGAAAAGAGTTAATTTCAATTGAAAGATGTTAGTTTTCCTGATGACCGCATCAAGTAGGAGCAGCAGAGCAACATCAAAATTTGAGAATTACGACGGATTGCCTAGAATTGTGAATGTATCTTTACACCTACCATGCTTGCCCGTATAACAAATTTATCAGAGTAAGCCGATTAAGAAGTTCTGTCGAGATTAAATCAAAGGTTTTTATGTAAGAATATACAAATCAAGGGATTATTATTGTCAAGACAGTTTGTTCATTGCAAAATTGTTGCGGAGTTAAGTTTAAGTTTATTGCCACTCCTACACGTACATCTGCGTGAATGTCTACCAAATTGTCGTGTCTCCATTATTGCATACCTTCGCCTTCTGCGTTGTACATTAGCATAAATTGGCGAACGCACGGGTATAAATCTTTCCTGGAATTCGTTTTTGTGTTTATGATTACAATCTGTTCTTAATGGATAAAAAGATGAACTTTGGCATTCAAAAGGCAAGCTACGATTAAGCAACGTAGTAACGCACAACAGCACAAGCCGCCAGCTTGGGGTTTGTTCTTTTGGGCTTTTCCATAAACAAAAACAAAAACCACGACTAGATTTGAAAATGATTACCCGAGGTCAGTTTGAATGAATGAAATGCATGCGGGCATAAGGTAACGTGTGGTGAATGTCTACTGCCTTTAATGGCAGTAGATCGAGTGTCTTAGATATCAAAGAATTCATAACGACGTCACAACATGAGAAAAAACACAAGTTTGGGAATCTAAGGTCTTTTGTAGTGCACTTCAACAGACCCGGTAGCAAATACTATACAACGTGGATCTAGTAGCTATTTTGCATTGCAATAAGTGTGTGGCGCCAGAGTAGTTGCAATTGTAATTATTGTACGTACGTGCACGTACGTGCGCCAAGTGACTGTAGAATAGTCTTAAGCATTTTCTCACGAAATTATTTATTATTCATGACTGGGATCAAGTTGATGTCTAAATGGAGATAAGCGGCACGATAGCCAGACGACATGCAAGTTTAGTGAATAATGATCAAACATTTCTGAGGAGAATGGTTATTCCAGTCTCATCCGTCCAGAACCAGTATCAACCAGAGTAATGGACCCTACAATATTTGCCTGGAGCAGGACAGCTTTTCAGTCTCTCAACCTTAAACTGCGTATCGGCGTTTCCAGTGCAAAGAACTGAAACTGCGATGGTAACTACTCTTGTACAGGAATGTGAAAGACGTTTAACAATTTTCCGCGAAATATTTTGAATTGGGAATCCCTGGCTTTTTAACTTGTGAGAATAAAAAAATTACATCCTTCTATACTTTATTCGCCAATACTGCGAACGTGGTAAAGTTCTTGCTAATCTCCAAATCACTAATGGGGGGTGTTCAAACCGGAATTCCAAGTTCGTGGATACGCGACGCAGTGCGGGCGGATGATTTATGAGAATCCACGCTACCGGAGTATTAAACTAAATGGAAAGCCGAAATGCAAAAATGATTGATCGAAGCTGAAATAGTTGGGACTTGAAGCAATTTCCCGTGACAGTAAAAAGTTTTCACGTTATGCTCTATTGAGAAACATATTAACTAAAGAAATCTGGACTACCATGCACTTGGAAATTCCATATTTAAATGATGCTCCAGGTTCTAAGAAATTTACACAAACAGAGAAATTTTACTACCAAAAATTGTTACGGTGTTGATTTTGTGAATTACCGGTCATCTTAATGTATTCTTATTAATCGTCGCGGTCTCTGTTCTAGTGGAGCTTTTTTGTTCACAATAATTCATTTTAGGTGCGGTGCAGTGCAAGTATGGCACAACGTACGTAATGATATGGCAAGGCGGTGATTGCCGGACGGAGGTGCTGGCCATGACCAAAAGTAATGGAAATGCAACCACTGCTTCCAAGGTTTGACAATGTTCATAAATCTTGGCAGCCGAGAGTGCATGGATCACTGAAAGACATTTTGCAATATTGTCATTACCATGTCTTAGCACGCGCTTTGCCATAAGGTGCAAATCTTGATTCTAAACACGAATACCATCACATACATGTATTTTGTTGTACGGAATTGCACTGCATATTTCTTGCAAGCACGAGCGCATGCTTTTCCGGATGCTTCAATAATTGTCTTTAAAAACCAAAATTAACCATTTTAGTGAAATTATTGAAAATACAATGAGATAACTGAATTAATAATTTAATTAGGGACAAATTTAATAATTCTATCAAGGCACACAAATACAATTACTTTTACAACCACATATCACATAACTCCATCTCACTGATTATGCTGTCATATCGTAACAATTGCACAACAGCAATTATCAAATCCGCACAAGTTTTATTTGCAAAGGAAGTAAACAATAAACTCTACGAGCGCGTGCAGTAAAGAAAGTGATTGACATGATCTGAAGAACGCAGCGTTCAAGGGCACTTTTGATTTTATTGACGATTAATCAAGAGACTAGCTCAAAACAAAGAACAGGTTCTTCGGGCGAATGGATGGACGCACGCGATCAAAATACTCTCACTCTCTATCCTCGCGAATGAGATCAAGCGTTTCATAATTCCACAATTTGGTAGATCTGCGTAAAATGACATACTTATTCTCACTACGAACGCGAGCGTTTAGGCGCGAGTGGAAAATTTTGGTTGTGCGTGAATTACTCATGTTTTCCTCTTGTCAGCGAACAGTAAGCAAAAGAAGGCTAATTGTAATTAGAATTAAATCCGTATAAATTCACGATCGAGTGAACGCGCACACTTACTGCATGTTAAAAGAGCACGTAAAACTATAAAGTGCAATGTAATGGCCGGCGGATTGCAATACAGTATCAGCATGACAGGGAAACTGTTACGGCCGGAAGTTTTGATATGTTTGCACGTAACATTAGATGGATTCTACAAAAGTGAAAATACAAATTATGGTGATACTCATTGTCCTCATTACAATGTACAATTATTTTTGTTTGAAATCGAACTCTCAATTAGATTTTATTGTTTTCCTGTTAGCTAAGACAAGAGTAGAATTGAAGTGTCATTCACAAGAGAGAACTATTTTTTTTAATCAAACACGAACACGGCAATACAACTTACAATCATGCAAATAATAATGCGGAATAAATAATAGTATGTTGTAGTATATAGTCCTTCCTTCGCGTGCAGTCGACCCAGACTTAATTTGTACACATATGCACGAATCACGCATGCGGATGGCATTTTCTTGGCACATGAAAATCATTTGACTAACAATAAATTAATTATACTATTTTACACTACACGTTGGATTTTGACGATTTCGTATTCGCTCCACGCCCATAACCATGGTATGCTCCTGGATAGTGAGATTCGGCTGGGCCGCCAGCATATAGTCCACCATGCGGATAATGTTGATGATATTGAGGACCTCCTGCATATGGGTTGTACCCATAACCTGGCCCAGATGGGTAATGAGGATTGTAGCTATCCCCATAACCATAGCCTGATCCATAGTGACCATGACCATGTGTCGGGTAGCCTCCATAATGCCCATAATACCCGTGAGGCGGGGGCGGAGACAATCCGAATGCACTTGAACTGGCATGTGCTGAAGCATGGGATCCTGATCCACCGTAACCGGGTGGTGCCCATTGACCAACTCCATTTCCAAACGATCCAGCATTTGCATGTGCGGATGCATGGGATCCTGATCCGCCATAACCGGGCGGTGCCCAAGGGCCGCCTCCATATCCAAATGACCCACTTTGTGCATTTGCGGAAGCATGAGAACCAGCTCCACCAAACCCGCCGAAACCGCCTAATCCATTTCCGTGTGCTGCTGCATGGCTATGGCTACCACCGTGACTATTAGTTGTGGTCAAAGATGCTCCGAATGGTCCAAAATTCAGAGAAGCTGTCAAGGATTGGGATTCGGTATGTGCATGTGCACCACTATCACTGCCTAAACCGCCGAAATATTTTGGGCTTGCTGCCGCTGCTGCTGATCCTCCAGCTGAATCTCCGAAACGTATTGCTCCTGCGTCACGTTTGACCCGTGGTGCAAGTGCGGGTGAAAGACTAGGTTGTGTGACTGGATATGTTGGTAGTAGTTGCTTCGCAATTAAGGTCGGAATAAACTCTATTCCGTATTTTTCCTTCTGCAAAAAAATTATTGGCAAAATCTACATACTGTGCTTAATTTAGGCATTAGTTCTCATACCAATTTCTCATCATCTGTTTGGAGGTCTGGTCTGAATAGCCTAAAGGCTCGGTTCACATTTTTGTTATAATAATTTACAGCATCAACATCCGGAACTTGATTCAAGTGCGTTTGGAGTTGGATATCATGATCTGCATTCAGACAGAGATTAATACAGTTGCCTCACTTTACGTGTGTATGCGTGTGGAAGGAGTCTGAGTGTAATAAATAGAGCGGATTATATACTAATCTAAAATCTCATATCCTCTTACCCTGTCTTGACGCCGAAGGTGTCGTCGTCTCAGTAGCGTGACCACTTATGACCAGAGCAAAGAAAGAGAGTAGAACAGGAGTCAACTCCATTCTGTCAACAGTAAGGAATTCAAATATTCGCAAATTAAAGATGAGAATTCCTTTTTATATAAGGGAAGTGGATAGTGATAATTGACCTTCTTCCCCGTTCCGTCTTCCTACACTTCCTTCCTTCTCATTGACCTTTGCCTCCACACCTCACAACTGCCCCGTTTCGTCCACCACTGTTGACTGCAACATGTTCCTTGCTATGTTGACTAATTATTGTATTCTGGTTGGGTTTGGAACCAAAATATGTAATTAATACAGGGCGAAAGGAATAGAACCTTGTGGGAAACCCATTTCGATTAATGATTTATGATAGGCTGCACCTCATCAGCTCCAACAGTGTATGAGTGTATTTCGTATTAAAATAAGCTACAACTGTTTGTGGGTCATGTATTTGAGGCTGATGTAATACTCATCACACGTAATTGGTATTCGTAATTGAAATGAATAGTCAAAACCAGATTTGGTTTTCTTGTCATTTTTTACTTTCGTTACAAGTGTTTGGGTAACAATAGTTGAATAGACTAGTTTCGGGGCGGCGTCCAGGCGCCTCGCAAATGCAGTGGTCAACCTGTGTTTTGAAGGAACCCGCGCTGAAACTAGATTTTGGCAGTTGTATTATTAGGTTTTGAATGTGATTTTAAGGTAATTCATATGCACGTGAAGCCAGTTTTTGCTGGTGTATCCTCAATTAAACGCACAAATTCGGTGACAATTACATGTTGCCTTTGTAGAAAAAACGTTATAATGAAATGTTTCATTGCAACAATCCCTTCATTCCTTCCATGAACTTGAACAGAACCTGCATTCTATGAAACAAAGTCAAATAATAACCACAAGTGGAATAAATTGTTACACTAGTATTCACATTACTAGAGACATAAGGACATAGGGACATAGTCGCATTACTAGTAGCATTTAGGCTGCGCGTACGTAGAAGTCGGGAATCTATTAGTTTTTGAGCTGCTAAAAGGCAAGTAAGAAATGATAGGTATTTATTTGACTGCGTTGCTCATCAGTATTTTTTATCTATTGGTATATTATCCAAAAAGGAATCCAAAGGTGTACCCTCCTGGTAAATTTCTCTTTACAAATTCAATTTAAAGTTTGGTATGATTATTGTGTAACAAATATATTGAAAAGGCCCAGCTGGTATCCCGTACTTTGGAAGCTTTTTTGCAGTTGGGCAGCAGCCCCACAAGAAGTTCTCTGAATGGAGAAATACGTATGGACCAATTTTCAGTGTCAAGATAGGAAATGTTCGGTAAAACATATTTGGAATTCGAATTAACAGCTAAGAATTTTTAATACGTTCGCACTAAAATAGAGCTGTGGTTCTGAACGACGCCAAATCAATTCGTGAGGCCTTCAAAGAGGACTCAATTGCAGGAAGGCCGCACAACAAATTCTTTGACAAGTTTGGAGCGGAGAGAGCAGGTTTGCATGCCCACATCTAAAGGTAGAATTTAAAAAAAATTCTAACACGAATTCAACACAGGAACTGGATTCACGGATGGGAAGGTATGGGAGGAGCAGAGGCGATTTTCTTCTTTGTGGTCTCAGAGAATTTGGATTCGGAAAGAAAGTAATGGAATCCACAATTATGGATGAAGTGGACGACTTCATGGAAGCGTTGATAAAGACTAATGGTGAACCGGTATCCTTAAATCGAAGATTCGGTTTGGCGGTTGTCAATTCCTTGTGGATGATTACATGTGGGCGTCGATTTAAGCAAGATGACCCAAAATTTGTCAAGATGTCTAACAACTTTGCAGAGTACAATCAAACTTTGAACTGAGTCGTATGCAAACATGACATTAAACGTCAAAGCTACATTATGCACTTATTCTTTCCAGGTCTATGAACCAGGCCGTCAAAAGCGGATTCTTGGTATTCTGGAGCAAAATTGCCCCAGATTTAACTAGTTGGAATAAATTAATTGAAACCATGAACACTATTCACAAAATGGTACAGGAGGAAGTGACGGAACATGATCGAACATTTATTGCCTCAAACCCGCCTAGAGACTTTATTGATATTTATCTGGCCAAAGATAAGCGGCTCATGTGTTTTGCCTATTTTAGTAGCGGCGCCGCCGAGGGCGTGCAATATGCTAGTAAAATGTGTGAAAAATTTGGGTAAAAACGAAGTAAAATTGGTGGTCCGCGGGTTAAAAATTGGTGGGTCATAGAAATAAAATCAAGGCAAAATTGGTCTGCGGAGTAAAATTGAGTAAAATTGGTAGGTTATGAGATCAGCGGAATAAAATCAATGTATATTACAATGTATACACTATTCACAAAATGGTACAGGAGGAAGTGACGGAACATGATCGAACATTTATTGCCTCAAACCCGCCTAGAGACTTTATTGATATTTATCTGGCCAACATAAAAGCAACTACGAACCCTGACTCCAGTTTCTATCAAAACATTGGATGTACGTGACGAATTTTAGAATGGTATCTACCTTTTATAGAGCTGATTTGAACTGATTCACTGTTTATTTTGTCCATACAAATCCCACTTACTATTAGACAAACAGTTAGACGGAACGTTGAATGATTTTTTTGGTGCTGGGTCGGAAACAACGACGGCCATACTTACATGGTCCATTTTGTATTTGACCATTAATCCTCAAATGCAAAAAAAGGCGCAATCAGAAATTGACGAAGTTGTGGGAAAGAATCGGAAGCCAACTCTTGCCGACAGACCCAAGTAGGCAATTTCTACTTCAAATCAAATCTACTTTTACTGTTTTTCTGATATGCACATTGATCTATATGTACCTATATGTTATTTCAGAATGCCTTTCATTGAAGCTTTCATGCAGGAGGTCCTGCGCAAGTCATCTATCCTGCTGCTAGGTCTTTTCCATAGTACACTTCAAGACGTTGTTTTCCAGGGATATGAGATTCCAAAGGACACTTACATAATTCCAAACATCTACGGCGCACATCATGATGCAGATATTTGGCGAGATCCCGTAAACTTCAGGCCTGAACGGTTTCTGAGTCCGGACGGGACGATGTATTTGAAGTCAGACAACGTCTTGACATTTTCTACTGGAAAACGTACATGCCCCGGAGAGCCCTTAGCTCGCGACACATTTTATTTGTTTTTAACCAACATCATCCAACGCTTTGAAATCCAACTGAATGGATCCCCAGAAGAAATGTCATTGGAGCCAACATTTGGTTTAGTAACAGGGCCACGTATGTTTTCTGTTTTACTTAAGGACCGAATTATGACTTAGAATGTAATGTCCATCAATATTAAATCAATATTAAGCGTACAATAGTAGCATTCTAATTGCTGCGGTTTGCAAATTGGTCACACTAAGCTTAAGGAACCGGAATAATTCAATAAACCTCCAGCAAAATTGTGTAATTAATTAGATTTATTCAATTCTCTTTGAGAACACTGTTAGTAAAATGATTCCGAGACGATTTAGTTATATTGCTATATGAATATAATAATAAATATAACTACCAATGATCTAATTAAGTCTCAGATTTAAAAATAACCTTGCATAACGGTATTATTTTCATCATTACATCTATCATAGAAGTTTTGTTACCTGTGATATAATTTGTCAGCGGAATTGCTCCGACCTTCCAAGTCTTCTCATCACAAAAATACATTTGCCTAATAGATACTCTACTGCACTACCTCGAATTTCCCACATGCTCTAAAATGTAGGACACAAATACATACTCTGATAAACTTAAAACAAATAACTCAAGGCTCAAAGGTTAAACTGTTCGGAAATCAAAAATTGTCCACCAAAAGCTTCAAGAAGGGATATGCGATTAACAAGATACATAGGTCAACTCGGTCAACCCAGGGTGCTCAGTTCTGCTGATCTCACGAGAGCAGCACCAGTCACCACTATATACAATTGGGGCCTTTAAATACATCCACTGGGAATAAAATAAAACCTCACACACTTTTTTTGAGAGCTTTACCTTTCTCTCGTTCTCGTCTTTTCCAACGTTTCCGCTTACGCTCAACTACGGCCAGACCAGCTTTCAAGGCGGCATGTGTCTCCCTGCACTCTTGCATTTTTTCCAAAATGATAGAAATGCGTTCTTCCGCATCTTCCACGTCGTCTGCAATTATTTGTAAAACCGCACAGTTAGCTTGCATAAAGTTAAAGATTGCACAGAGATGAATAATTGTTTACCTAAGTCAGGTATAAAGTTAAACCTCCCTGTCGTCGGTGGTCGGACCAAATTGAATGTAGGTAAAGGGGGTGGCATCCTACCTGAGTCACAATCACTACCATTGCCTGAAAATATAGACGCTAAAAGCAAACCACATGAAATTAATTTAGTGCATCAATTGTAATTATTACGATGAAAAATTTTGTATTTAACTTACCAACGTTACGTCTGCTATAACAAGTTCTGCCGCCCCGAGAAGTATACGACCGAACGACATCATCGGGTGATTTTCTCCTTGAAATTCGTCGCCTTTTGATTGGTGGGCTTCCCGGCTTTTTACTATCAGAAGATTTTGATTTTCTAACCGCGGCTGGGCCGTCCTTCCCTTTCTTCCCTGTATCACTGGATTCAGATTCATCTGTACACAGATATTTAAAATTAAAATATCATTTCACCACTATATGCTTTTATACGCTGTACTCGTCAATTACCTTCACAGTTTTCTTTCGTAGCATTGCCGTCAATGCTTTCATTGTCCGAAGCCTCCTTGGATTTGCTATCTCCAGCGTTTTCCTCAATGATGAGAGGGGAAATCCGTCCAGTAATGCTGCAAGACAGGTAGTAAGTTATAGTTAATTGTCAATGCCCTTCAAAATTTCTGCAAAGTTATTTGCATTACCCATTTTGGGAATCCAGCGATGAACAACTTTCTGGTGTAGCGGGCGATGTGTGAGAACATTTCTCATCATGTGTGTCCTGAAGTTTCGTTGGTTCATTGGATGATGATGTTTCGTCTGGAATCTCTTTGGTTGCCGCCGGGCACTTGCTTGTCTCCAAACCCGGGTCAATTGTTTCAGATCTTGACTTTTCCGTATCCTTTGATTTCGATGCCTTAGAGGTAAGATATTCCATCTCACTTTTCATTTCTTCTCCACATGTCAAGTCAGTGAACGAGTCGAGGCTGCCCTTATTCCCACTTTGTGGCCTAGATGTATTATCCCTTGTACTTGGGCTCGTAGCTGTGCTTCGCACGGCTGGCGAACACAAATTCGAACGTGCACTTTCATCATCCATACCAAACCCAGATGTATCAGGTCCTGTGGGACTTCCTGGAATTTCTTCCTCACAAAAGAGTGAGTTGCAAGATTCCTCCTCCTCCCGCAAAGTAGGAATTGTGGTCTCTATTTTGGGCAATCCTAACTCGGACGGTTCCTTCACAATGACAGCCGAAGATGACGCGGCTGAGGCCGTTGAGATTAATTTTGAAGAGCCCCTTTCATGAATTTGTAAATTGAAGGAAGGTGGAACGATGTTGCTCAATTGTACCTTCTTTTCTTCTCCGTATTTTATAGGAGTAAAACCTATTTCCGGCTTTGAATCCACCTTTCCAAATTCTCTGAACGGTGTGGAACTAATATGCAGTGGCTGCACCTTAGTCAATGGAGTTACCACCGGATGCGTGTAAGTCTCAACAGTTGCAGTGCTTTGCGTGTGGCTGACTGAGAACCGTACGGGTGGAATTTGAATTGGTGTGTATGCTGACGTCGGTGTTGGTGGGTTTGCTGTGAGGAATGGAGATCCACCACCAGCATCCACCCTTATTCCAATGTCACTCAAGCTTTGAATTTTTGGATTGATATTAAATTGAGCAGGATTCCTGTTGATTTTCTTTGGTTTGCTAACTACTGTTTCACTTCTATCCTTTGGCCTTGGTAGGATTTTGTGACCTTCATTTATTTTCCTCTTCAACCCAGGACCTCTGAGAGGTGCAGGATTCAAAGGTGACATGGTCAGCACTGCCCCTAATTTTATTGAAGGAATGTTAGAACTTGACATTCCTGTTATCGCAGGAGAAATAAGAATGGAAGGATGGGTTGAAGGGGCTCTGGAATCCGCAGTTTCCATTAGCTTCGGCCGGATTTGATGTCCAACAGCTGCCTTACTTCCATCATCACGTTGTTTTTTCCAAGTATTCTTTAATTTTCCCCCCTCCTCCGAAGACCTACCCTCCGATTCCGGCTTCTTTTTGATAACTGCCCTTCTTTGTTTTTTCTTCGGAGGGGATCCAATGGGTACCGCTGCTACATTAACATTACTGCCCAGTGACACATTTGATGGCAATTGAACTCCAGGATATTGCTGCCTGGTCTGCTCACTCATTTGGGCAGGACGGATATCACCACCAGGTCCTATGCACTGTGCTAGATTGAAGCTGTACAGTGGCTTCTCCTGTGGAGCAGTTGTTATTTGCCCGAATCTGGGCATACCTTGACTCTCGGGAACTTTTGATACTGCAGTGGCTGCACTTGCAATTGGTATGTCCTTGGTTGCTGACGACATGACGATGGGAGTAAAAGAGGGCTGCAGTACAAGTGGTGGAGCTGATGGAATTACCAGTGGTGAATTGGAGGCAACGACGATTTGTCCCATTGGCCGTTGAGTAAGAATTGGCATAAAGCATTGAGACAAAGCCTGAACCGGCGGAAGTTGAACCTGAAATAACAATTATCAGTTTTATATATTTGAGTATATTTTCGAGTTCTGGTTATTCGTACAATAACAAAAAACTCCAAAATTCAGCCATTGGACTCCGATGTTTCACAGGCTCAATTTTTGTATTGTATTTAGTGGATAAAACGCAAATAATTTGAGAATTTGAATTGTTTGGTTGAAAGGCTACTTGTACTTGTAGCATGGTTGAATTTAAGACGTAAGACCCTCATATTCAAATCATATCACTCACCGATTCTCTTGGAATTGTGATGTTGGAGCTTGGAATTAGTGGTGGCGGAGGTGGATGGACACCAATCGTAACTGGTGCCATTGTAGCAAATTGTGGCAAGTTCTGATCCCTCTGCTTGACCTTTGCTACTGCGGGTGAAGGTGCGATAGTCTTCAGTCCAGCAGCAGGCTTTAATTCAATGTTCGCTTTAGAGATGGATCGTTTAGTAGGTGAACTTATTTGTGAAGAACTTGGAGCAGATCGTTTCGGTTTCATTGATCTTGCAGCCAGCTTCTCTTTGTCCGCCTGTTCCAGATCATCAAATCCGCGAGTGGTTGGTTTTTTTGTATCACGAGTTTGCCCTCTCCTGGACTTAGCCTTCGCTGGGGAACCCGCGCCTGGTTGTTTAACTGGTTCCCTTCTGTTTAATTTTTCCATACCAATTGGGTGATATCCAATTGATGACGATACAAATCCCGCATGGAGTTTCTGATTCATGCCAGGTGGAATTTGCGAAGACTCCATGGTGTTTATGAAATTACCCGAGGGCTGTTCAGGGCACTTCAGCTGTCCAAATGATTGAACTGGTTCTCTGATAGCAGTACTTACTTCTAAATCCTTCATTTGAATTGACTCTGCTGCTTTTGGTGCAACTAAAAGTGTTTCTAATTTGGAATTTTCTTGCAACAAACTTTTCGGTTCATTGCTAACCGCCAAATCTTCTGTCCCAGAACCTGTTATTTTAGTCAAGTCAGCGTCTTCTTGATACGACTCGGACTGAGAGTCCAAACGGCCTGGGCCGACAGGAGGATTTAATTTTGAAAATGATAAAGGTACGGTAAAAAGTTCCTGTTCCGATGAACCTGATTGCTTGCTGGTAGAAGCTGCGAGTTGCTCTGAAGAGCTAAGAGTATCATGGACTAAATTGTCACCTTCGCAGCTAGTTACTGCATGGAAAGTTAACACAGGTTCAGATTCCATAGAATCCGGAATTTCGTCAGCACTGCTTAATCCTGCAGCTGAGACTACTACAAGAGAAGCGGAGTCATTGGGTTTTTGAATAATGGTTTCTCTTTTCTCAGGTGATCGCGGAGAAAACATTTTTAAGCTAGGGGTTGTCTCTCCCGGTTCATCCTCAAACTCATAAACGTCTAACTTGTCCTTGTCTTCAGATTGTGCTGACGGGGAACTTGGTTTAGGTAACACTTTTACCATATTGTCTAGACCCTTCATCTCTGACCTTATCTGGTTCAGATCTATAACTTGGTTCCTCTCATCTGGATTTGAAGTAGCATTTGATACATTTCCTTGCTCAGTTGTATCCATTTCAACAGCAGGCTTTTCTGTTGTAGGGTCTTCTGCTATAAGCTCTTCCGGCTGGGAACTATTTTCATTGTCTAGACTTGGTGTTGCAGGATTTTCTTGCTCCTTCTTCGCATCGGAATCGGAGGAAGAGTCACTCTCAGATTGTGCTGCTAAATAAAGTATGTACGCATTTAGATATTTTAATAATCCCCACTTCCATATTTTAATTAAATCAAATAACAATTACAATGTGCAGTCATTCGCCGTGTGCTGCGTTTGCTCACTGGGTGGCTTTCACTGTTCAGTCTCCTTCGCCCGGGCCCCGCAACTGGTGGTCCTTGTTGGCTTTCTGTAGCCGATGACGAAAGATCTGATTCTGCGGCAGCCCGTGTTTTCTTTGCTCGTGACCGCTTGGGAGTAATTCCACCAGCAGTGTCACCATCATTAGATGGTGCTGGACCACGTCCTTGTGCAGGAGAAACTACTTGATCAAGCCTGAGACTCAAATTTTCACAAATTCGAGACCTTGGAATCCATTCATCGTAACGTACATTCCATCCAGTATAGTGAACCAAATAAGACAGTTTCTTGTCGTCGAGGTCTACCACCTATAGTATAAAATCAGGTAAGATTGACAATTCTACTATGTTTGTTATAATTCTAGAACAACGAATTCTATTCATACCTTCGCCTCATAAAGTTTTCCGTCCGCTTTCGGGTAATAAACCCGAAGCTTATCTCCCAGCTGAACCTTCACATTTTTGTCAATTGAATCTCGGTCTCCTTCTTCCGCCGGCAATGTTTTTACTTCAACGGCAGTTACGGCATCCTTGGTACTTTCTTTTCTGCGATATTTGCTACCGCCACGACTCTTTCTACCTGTTGGCGCAGGAGATACAGAGGAGTCTCCAGGATCCTTTGCCTTTGGTGTCTTGATCTTCTTGGAGATTGTAGCATCAGATTTTTCAGTCGATCCATCGTCCAAGTCCTTTTTGTTACTTCGGCTATCTTGCCTACTTCTAGATCGCCTTGGCTCGTCAGACATCTCTGATTTCTTTGCGTCAGAATCAGAAACAACAGAGTCTGTGTCAGCGTCGCGTTCGCCGCTGGTCACTGATGCCTGGCTTGCCTTGTCTTTTTCATCATCTTCTTTTACTTCTTTCTCCTGGCTCTCATCCTTACGTCCAATACTTGAAGATGTCGACACATGTCTTTCTCTTGTTAAATTGCGGTTGGACCTTGATTTCGTAAGAACAGGTAGATTCAAATTACAACCCAGTTTACGTTGATGCTCCTCGTAATTGTGAAGAAACCTGAGAATTAATATAATATTTTAATATCAATGTCTATATTGATCTATAATATAGAACATTAGGGTTATTGCAAAATATGTCAACGACGCGCTTACTTGCGATATGCTTGTTTCACCAGGTTGATGGTTGATGTGCTGGGCATGCTACCAAATCCCATTTTTATCGTGGACAATTTCCATTGGCTTGAAGTTGTAACCTTATTGAAACCTCCATTCTTACACACTACTTTGTACAATTTGTAGAGATCCAAGTCTTTATTACACACGACTGGCATTTTACCAATTGGAGTGCTTCTTTCCTCCAAATATTTGTGCAAATCAGCCATGAATCGGTCCTTCTCCTCGCTTTTTATGTCTTCCTCTGACACCTACAATATATCGAAATTGTAAAAACACTTCAAAATAAGATCGACATCTCTAAAAATTTTGTTTCACACCTCTGATTCTGACACAGCATCTTCCTCAGCGCTTTCGGCTGCATCATCCGCCTGCTTGGCAAACAATACATCTCTATCCCAATGAGGCGGTAATTCATTCTTCTCCAAGAAAAGAAGGGCTTTCTCCACAGCTGTAACCAATAAATCAACAATGCTCATTACAAAAATCGTCCAAAATTTAAGAATAAATTAATTTATAATTTGGACCAATGGCGGATTTCCAGTTACCTGACTTTTGAATATTGGAGTTTGACTCTGATTTAGCATGCTCCTTTGTAAACATGGATGTTTCTTTTTTTGGGACAGTGTAACTACAAGGTTAATATTAAATTCGTTCAAATCTTAGCGAAAGTTACTAAAACTGACTTGAGTTAATAGCATTATGGTATTGTTTACACTTACTAACGACCATCCCTGAAGGACCGAACTAAATATTCGTCTTTAGTTCGTGTTTTTACTGTTTCATGGGCAGGCGGTGTCACAATCAATGCTGGGAACCAACTGTCCCTCGATTTCTTCTTGTCTGTAATCTCAACACAAATCACCTTCCCCCGAAAACGGATGTCGTCGTCTGCACCCTTATCTCCTCTACCTCGACTCTTTGTAGGCGTTACTTCTTCGTCACTGCTGTCATCATTGTCGTTAGACCTGAAAATAAGTCAATATGATGTGGGATATTTGTAGACAGTTCAAAATTATCGAGTTTATTTTTATTGACGTACGGGGTAAGTTTTCTTCGCACGCCTCTTCTACCACCGACAACAGGATTACTGAAGTGCTCAGGATGTGTCAAAGGCAATTGATCCAAAGTTTCGCTCTCGTTGAAGTGCCTACCACTTTTCAAGCAAAGTGCGGTTCTTCTTAACGTGGTTATGTCACCATCATCAAAAACTACCGTGTACTGGCTGCAATCCTGTATTCGCCCAATACTACCTTCAATATAAATATTTTTGTCAGGATGTTTTGCTTCAACAGTTGCTCCAACTCGAAGAGTTCCTTTTATCTGATCATCAGATAGCAATTTGGTTCCAAACCCAGACTTGAATGTTACCTAGTACAAAGCAAATTGTATTCATAATCCTACCAAATCCACATCCACAAACAATCCACAATTACCAATACCAAATCTTGAGTAAAAACTTACTTTACATTTGACGAGTCGAACAACTTTCTTGATTTTGGCTTCACAAAATGCTCCCTTGTATTTTGCACTGACCTCCGTTCCGACTATTAGGTACGGTGGGTCATCACCCTGAAATCATGAAACAAACTTTGTAAACATTGCTAAACTAAAGCCGTTCAAACTAAAAGGGCTACCTTACTATCGACGAAATTGGAAATAGTAGTCAGTAGTGGGATGCGAAATAAAACTTTATCGTAATTTCTATCATTAATGAAATCCCAATAACTTACCATGACGGCTGCCTCGTTTTAAAGGTCCGGTCGTCCAAATCAATTCGTCTTAATGTGGATGTAGTGTCCCACTTGCGGTAGTGCAGTAATGCACTATTCCAAACAATGTGCCTACCCAAAAGAGTTGAAAGGTAAACTTAGAAAATTTTCACACGCTCACAAGTACAAAGGTACTTTAAACAAGTCTAATGTAAATACTCGTGGTAAATGACTGATTAATAATTAACCTGTTGTTGTTTTGACCTTACCCCGGCAGAATAATCTGTTGTATTCCCTTTCATCTGAGAGACTGATTGGCTGTTGGAATTCTCCTCTCCGCTTTTACTTTGCGTGTACCCAAAAGAACGAGAGAACGAATTGTGTGTGCCAATTGGGGTTCGTCCTTCCTCGGCATAGTCAGCTCGCGCTGTTTACTATACGCTTGCCTCACCAAAGCAAAAAAACGCACTAACATAACGCGACGAAAACGGGCTATCCATCGGCATGCATCAGTTTTATGCCAAGTGTCACCAAAATCAAATCCGCAATTGGGTGAAGTGTGGAGAAAATATTCATAAAAATTCAATCCATTCAATCTTTAGTTATCAAATTAAAGCACTAGCATCTAATTTCGTGTTCTGGTAGCAAATAACGTCTTTTTATTATTATTTTTTCCACTAAAACACAATTCTCGGCTAACGAGTTACGACAAAGCTAATTGGAGTAGAAAGTAAATGGCATAAAACTTATAAAAAAACATTGGTAAAGTGTAAATACTATTATACGTAATACAATACGATAGTTCTTATAATACTTGACCAACACTTGCCAACGAAGATCTTTGTCA
This sequence comes from Orthonychiurus folsomi, assembly GCA_036851895.1. NCBI lineage: Eukaryota > Metazoa > Arthropoda > Collembola > Poduromorpha > Onychiuridae > Orthonychiurus > Orthonychiurus folsomi. The sequence continues at coordinate 33,737 of JAAXYW010000277.1, forward strand.
TTATCATTATTTCTATAAAATGAAATATGCACTCCAAGGTATCACAAAGTAAAGCTACGCTTTAAAAACTATTTCAAATTTTGTGCATGGTAAGTGTAAGTATTACTGGGTATAATTGACCGACCTCTTTAATTCGTCCAACTATAAATAATAAAAACTACAATTTCAGCGGAATAAGTACTTGCACTAATACGAGTAAGTATAGTGGTTTGCTTAGGCTAGAATGTCTTACAAATATGAACGCGTGAACCCATCACCACTCCATCATTGAAACGGAAGTATTTGACTCGTGCAAAACAAACGCGCGGTAACAATGCAGAGGTGGTTTGCATTGATGTTAGAAGAATTCAACAGCATGAAGTTTAATAATTATTTACCCAACGTGATCTCTGACCTCCAAAATGGTTGGTTTGTCCGGATCCACGCCTTAATTCTATCTTACTCTCACATACATTTTCGTAATCAAAAGCAACAAAGATTGACTAGACTATTTACTTATTGCTGGCTAGAACAAACTTTTAGTAAACAAAAGTTTAATTAATAAGGCTGGATATGGGACTTAATGTCGCGTTAGTAAGCAGCCCATATAAGGTTCCTTGATATAATTATGAAAGTTCTTAACTAGCATTTGTGATTAATTGTGCCTTTGTAAGCATTGAATACGGGTTACATTTTAGACAAATACAACATGCAAGTAACAAATACAATGGTGGGAGTTAGTTAATCCTGGATCCTGTAAACAGGCGAAATACCCAAGTAAAAAAACTAAGCTGTGACTGCTGACATAAATATAATACTGCTGCTGGAGGGATTAAGGCTGCTGTGGGAAGGTGAATGAACATGCTTCATATAAGCACAATTCTTTAACTCAACCATTAGAAAAACTAAAATTACACTCATCAGTGCTAGCTAATGGCTAATAGTACAAATCTGTGTCAAATTCCTGAAGTGTGAGTGTAATAATGAGAAGAGTTCACATACGGAAAAACACTCGTAGCTTATCCTAAACATAACATCTGGATTCTGGAAGCTCTCAGTAAATTAAACGAGTCTTTCTAAATAGAACCGAAAAGCCCGAGCTACATCACCATATTCCTTGACTTTGAATTATTCAATATTGTCAGCCTGGCTCTCATAGCTTGACGACCCTTGACCTCCACACGGGGAAGGTGGACTGCTTAAATTTGAACTGTTGTTTGAGGTAAGTGAGTGCCTCGGACTATCCGGATTTCCATCCTGAATATAAAAGGTATGGGAGTATTAAATGTACAACGGCACTGATTTTTCTATCAACCAAAATTATACCTCCGAATGTTCTGGGGGAGATCGTGGTTGTCCAGGCCTTACGGGTGGTGGAACCATAGGTCGTCGCGGTGGCAGCCCAGGAGGCGGACTAACACCATTGTAATGTTGAAGTGGCCCTGATCCTGGCATTGTTCCTTGGTGCGATAGAGATCTCCGTGGCGGCTCCGGGTAAGGTCGTTGGGCCTGGGTTGGTGAAGATCGGACAGCTGAATTATGAAGCAAGCTCCGCACCCTTTGCATGGCAGGCTGCGGCTGTGTAGGAGAGTTTGCCATTGCATCCGCTGTCTCTAATCCAGGTAGATCCATCAACCTTTGAATCTATTAAATAGATTTCAGAATTGCCATTTAAGTTACCGTCCTGAGGGTTAACTCTTATATTTAGGACAGTAAACTTCTGAGCCCTAAATCTTACTTGGATCCCATCTCCAGGGCCCATATGGCTGATGTGGTTAAAATTTGATGGTGCAGATATGAGTTTCGATCGTCGATCCATATGACTGCGGAGTAGTAACAGTTATTACACATTCATCATCAAATTTACAACTAGTACAATAATTATTTTATCAAGCATGTAAATAAATCCAACTCCAACTCTGCTTTACAAAAGATAAAACGAATTCCTTCGCAACAGCCGAGGAGCTAGAGACACCACAGTAATTAAAATAAGCTGGAACTTTCAGAGAAAAAAAAGTTCACTAAAATTAATTTAAACATTTAGTCACGCTCTAATTAGGCTAGAATGTTCTAGTGCTCAGCGAAATCCGGAATCATTTAGTTGGTTAATTAAACCGAACAATACCGGATTCATGGGAGCACTAATTACTTCTCAGCAAGCTAAAAACGTGTCCCTAACGCTAACAATCATCCACACTATTCAAAGGCATCCGAGAAAAGCGAAAATAAAAATTCGCGAAGCACCGCTTAGTATCTGCAGCCATCATGCTTTTGTAGTATGGCTCAATACAATTAAGAAAAAAAGCATAGCCAACACGCCAACGGGCAATGGAGCGGCCAAATGCTGCCCTAGAATACTGCTAGTAGACTGACCGAATAATTTGTTGACTTTCCAGAAGATTTTTCAGCTTCCTGAGATAGCAAAAGCAAAGAAATATTCAAGCCCACATATTACAAGATTCCCATACAATACAGCCTCTATAAATTGAATTCTGACTTATAGTTATTACATTAAAATCACTTACGTTCTTGCAGCTCGTGCGTTTTCTCTCACAGAAAATTTTCTCCTGGTCCTCTGTCTCAAGGACTGCATATCAGGATCAGGAATTCTTACTTGATCGCCTATAAATCAACCATTAGGGAGACAAGCTTTATCAAATCTTGCTAACAAACATTTAATATTCAAAAGCAATTGAAAATTGAGACGTAAGAAAATGGTCTTTTGTTTGAGCCTGGAAGAAATCAAAAAACTAACCTCTACTGACGTTTGATAGGTAAACAATATGTGGAAGCTCAGCCACAAATGCTACATTTAAAGCACCGGTGCGACAAAGTGGTTTAGCTTTCTTGAGATTAACTGTTTGTAGCCATTCCCCAGTTGAGCAATGGAAGACATCGACATGAGTTTCGCTGTACACAAGAAGATTTCCATCCGAAAATGCAACTTCGAGGGGAATTGCTGGGTACATTATCTCAGTGTCCCTGGATTTTCGTCCTTGAACATCCACAAACACCCCAAGTGTATTGAAAACAAGCAGAAATTCATTCTTCGGCAACTCAATAGCACAAAGTGCATCCACCGGGTTGTAAGCAAGAAATCCTAACATTTGATTGTCAGGATGAACCAGAGCTGTAAAAACAAGTTAGAAATTAGGCCATTGTGCAATTAGAGGTGGTGCAATTGAATTCTTCAATTGGACTGAGTGAAGTGAGCCCTTACATTGAGGGTGTTGGTCGCCCATGAGGGAGTAAATTGTAAATCCTGACTGGTAGCCAATGCATAACCTGCTGTCACTGAAAACGTCCAAGCACTGAGCTTGAGCAGGAAGTAAAACTTCGCGGAGTCTTTTGTGCCTCGTCTTCATGCGAGTAATCTCGTAAATGATAACTTGAGAGGTATTCTTCAAATTTACAAGAACACACGTCAATGTGATGTGCTATATTACTTCTTCATATATTTCGGTTCTACTAACCTGTCTCTTGACAGCCACACACAGGCAAAATACGGATGGCTGACCGGGTCGCATGACGCCAGTAGTCAGTGTGATACATCCCCTTGTTTCTGCCACTTTTATCCACTCAACATCGTCACCATCAAGTGCGCGTATCGGAATTAAACGCACGCTAGATTGGATTGGTAACAGGGAATACATATTAATAATTATTTCCGCTTCAGGAGCAAATTTGATCCAGGTGCGTGTTGCTTACTTTCTTTGCTTTCCAGATATAACGACAAGTAAATGTTCCTCAGCAATATACTCAATTTCATGAATTTTTTTGCCTTCCCCAACTCTCGCAATTTCTGCAATTTCATTATAAAACATGTTGAACATCACTGGATCAGGCGCTCAAATACACTCTCCTAGTCATGATTAATACCTGCAGCATCTACATCAACGCAAAACAGCCCATCATCCGTGCCAATGACTAGACGATCTACATCAATAATTGCACCACAAGAGGCCGACTTTATAACAGTGATGGTATTATCCACAAGTTCTTTAGATCTGTACACTGTTCTCGAAGGCAAATTGTTCCTTTTCAAAATTCTGTGTAATTCATTTAGAGCTACAACCCATTTTGTTTTTTCTCCATCTGTTTCTGCCAGCATTAAATTCTGATTTTTTAATCCTGGTGGGTTCATCAATGAAGATGTAATCTATACACAAATTGGAAACAATTGTTAATATCCTGTCAATCAATCCTATCAAGTCTGGCGACAATGTTTGACTTACTCTAAAAATGCAGGGTATGTCTTTCTTGTTAGCGTGTATTACGTCGGATTCACGCACTGAGCTAACCTCAAACTCTTCGTCTCGCATGTCAATGACTTGGGATACAAAAACGCTTGGAAGCGCACTTCGATCGGGAGAAATATCGTAAAGAAAAAGTTTAAAATCACAAACAACTACATATTGTCGCATCCATCCCTTCTTAACGCCTCCTGGCTTTGGAACTCTGACATATCCTTCGTAAGCAGTGCCAATTCCTCTCGTAGGGTCAATACCAAGTGGCCTTTTAGCTGCACAATATAAATTTTTATTGTAGTACAACATTCATAAGCAAAACTGAAAAATAACGCCTTACTCTGCTCAGGAGGAACCGGGCATACAGATGGCACTTTATCACGGCAGCCCATATGGCACGCAAATCCACAAACTTCGCACACAACGCCTTGCCGGGTAAGTCCAATCATTAGAGAAGTACAATGACTGCACTGAAATTAAAATTCAATACAGTTTATTAGTATAGTACTTCGAAGCATTACTTGATATTGTGTGATTATTATTATTTAGTGCAGGTTTACCTTGAGCGGACTCGAAAACGTTCTAACTAAAAATTGGTGGTGACTTTTTGACTTATTGCTTAGAGAGTTGGAAGTCATAGGAGGCAGTTGGTGCATTCCCATATTCACAGCTCCAGCCGCGGAAAGATGATCCTGTGCAGAAATCATGAACTAAGTTTAGGGTGTTGGCTTATAAGGTACAAGTACTGACTTCGTTGCAACTTACTGGACTCACCTCCGATGTGTTAGATTTACTACTATTTTCTTCTATGTCACCATCTTCGCTTTCCAAAGAGCGAAAAGAAGATTCCTTAAGAAATTGTTCCAGAAAAGACATCTGCGAAGGCGGTCGGTCTAGAACTAGAATCAGTCACATAAATTACAAAGCGCTAGTGTAACAAATCTCATTGAAGTACTTTCTTAACAATTAGTTTTCTACGCTGGACCACACTTCATCACAACATGGCACAAACCATTGAAAACAAAAACATTAATCAAATTATATTCACCCGTTGACAAATATTGAAATGTTTACTTCAAAATTTGTATTAAGAATTAAGTCCAATATGATATCACTAGGGAGCACTCACTCGATCAAAACATTGTTGAACAACGTACAAAACTCGAGCTGAGCCACTGGAACCTATGTTCGCCGTGACAGAGATGACCTTTCATTGTAATATTTGCAATTCCGAAAATTTATTTTAATCAGACACGACAAATCATAGATACTTTACTGAATTAAATGGCAAAGCCAGTCTTTTCATCCTGGCAGAAGTTAGAATCAAAAGTCATGACAAAGTCACGTTCATGTTAAAATCAAAGATATTGCGAGGTACCACTTTTAACCTTGGGGCTCAAATTCACACGCGCAACTTCTGTTTTCTAATAGAAGTGGTAAATCAAACCAACATGTTGTTAGCCTCCTTCTCTAAAATCCACAGTCGTTGAGTTCGGGCATTACTTAAGTATTAATTTTGTTAAAGAAAAGCAACACAAATCATTTGAAATTTCACTCACAAAAATAAAAATAGGACGTCTAAATTCGATTACTTTACCGTCAGTTAAAAATACTAAAGAGGCAGAGAAATGGTTAAATTCTAAAAGATGATTTGACTTGGTGTATCACAGAATGATTTTCATAAGAAGTAGAAAAAGGCCCCAGACGCAGGTTGTGACGCCAATGCAAACTGGCATTTTGTCTGAAAATCAGACCAAAATGTCATTTCGAGCGAGCCCTTGGTTGTTCAAAGTTTATCCAAACTTGATTCACTCTCCCTATTAATTCATAAAATGCCCATTGTTTTGAATGGTCGATCATAAAATTTTGTTAGGAGCTTTGCCAAAAAGCGGTTCAAGCAGACTGTCAGAAACTAAAAGTTAAACCTTCGGAGTTGCAATACAATTAATTCTGATATTAAAATATTTTTCTGTTCGGCCCCGCTGGAATCATGTCCAATTGGGTTCAAGACAATGTTAGGTTTGGTTTAAACGATAAAAGGGGAAATATACTAGGTTAGATTCCCACTGCGAATTTAACGACGCATAATAATATGCATCCCCTGCTATGCCTGGGTTATTCGTTTTTAGCTAGTCAAGCCTAAGATTGGTAAATGTCCTCTTACAACTGTCTGAATTTTCCAGTCTTTGTTGCAGGTCCTTGATTTGAGATTCTTTTCTGAGCGTATCCCTAGATAGGAGTTCCAGCTGTTGTCTGTACTCCCGCAAATCCCTGTTAATAAGTAAAGCCAGTATAATGCCATTGGAATTTGCAAAATAATTATTTCCGTTATATGTTCGTACTTTTGAGCAGCAACAAGATCCGATCTGTAATAGTGTTTAAGAACAATAATGCAGGAAGCTTAATAAATAAAAAATGTACCAAATGAATTTTGTAGGCATACCGTGTTTTTGTAAGTTCTTCACCAATGGCTTGCTTAGCCTGTATTTCTGATTGCAAAGAGCTCTGAAGATTCAGCAACTCCATTTTATCTAATTTCTGCGAACGTCTATTCCTCCAGTTCTTCTCCTAAAAAGTTTATACGTTAAAATTATGTTGTACAATAATCCAAAATTTATAATAGTGTGATTAATTACAACTGTTGGAGAAGGTGGCACACTGGCATGTTTAAGAAATTCCAGCTCCTCATTCATTTTACTAGCCAAAGCCTGAAGGTAACTTCTCGCATCCTTCTCGTCACTGACCCTGTTCCGACAATGAGAGCAAAGTCAGAGATAGACTTTTACTGCGTAAAAGAATAACATTAAAAACAAGGGCAGCATACCACTGAATCAGCTCAGTTATTTGTGCTTCCCAATGTGCAATAGATTCCTTCTTAATTCTTAGTTCCTCGTACTCGTCTTCAATCTCTCGTCTTTCACCTTGCAGTCGCGACGCTGTCTCCGACAACTGCAAAATCAAATTTAGCACATCATTATATTGTAATATCATTATCGAATGCCACAACCACTATAACTAGATTGATTGCTACCGTGTCTATTTCAGAAACAAGTCGTTTATTGTCTTCAATTAGTAACATCTTCTCCCGTTCATGAACTCTCTTCATTTCCATTGCAATCTCCTCGTTCTCAGTCAAATTTTCAAGCCTCAAGTGATCGACTTTCTCTCTTAGGAGGTTTGTCTCTTTCTGTAGCGAATCCCTAGTAACTTCTGTTTCCAAGATTTGATCCTTTAATGCAGACACTTCGTTTGAGTGCCTAGATTGTGCTTGGCTAAGGCTGTCTTTGTACTGAAGCTCCATGTTCTCTAGATCTCCCTTAAGTCTACCATTCAAAAAATTAACCAATTAGTGCAAACTCAATAGATTTCCCAAATCATGTCACAAGACGCAGGTCTGAAGTTAACGTTCAAACAAAAACCTTACCTAATAATTTCCTGTGCAGCGTCTGTGTCATGAATGTTCGTTCCGGAATCGCTAAAACCTTTGTGCTTAAAACGCTCCAACTCTTCCTCCATTTGTTTGCAGTATTCCTCACTGCGTTCTCGGAGCTTTCTCTCTTTTAGTGCTTCAGCCTGGCCCTCCTCTATCCGAGTTTCCATTTCGCGCCTAAGTTTTTCTGCTCGGCGTATATCCTGCCTTAGATTATCTATTTTCTGCATGGAAACCTCAAGTTCTTCCTCCTTATCCCGAACCTGTCTGGACAGTTTCTGTTTTTGTTGTCTTAAATCAGATAATCTAGAACAAGAAAATCCAAAATCAAATTAATGTTGTATACAAGCAAGCGTTTACTTTGTACTTACTTGTCGGAAATTTCTGTGTATTCAGACATTGCTAACTCCCGTTGGCTTAAAGCATCAGTCAGCTCTTTGGATTGAATTCTTAGTTTCTCCTGGTATTCCAATGACTCCTGTGTATCAATTCGAAATAAGTAATTGTATTATCCGCTAATACTTCAACTTCCATAATCGTTTTACCTTTTGCCACTCGTCTTTATCAATCTTTAGTTGTCTGCAATTCTTCTCCAACTCTTTCACTTTATTACTCTCGAACATTCCATCCATGCAGTCTTTCCCTTGAACAGAATTATTCTCTTTACGGACTAACAGGTTCTCGAGCTCGCAATTCTTCTTGGTAAGAGTGTTGACTTCATCCTGAAGCCTGCGAAGTTCAGACTTATCGCTTGGAATTATGTGAACAGCCCCATCGTTATTCAATTTGCCAATGTCTATTTTAGATAATTAATTTCGTATGTAACGCTAAAAGTCAATTGTTATTAAAAAAATCATCTGCTAATCGCCCATACCTCCAATACGTTTGATGAGTTCCTGATTCTCTTTCTCCAGAGCCATAATTTTGTTTTCATAAGACGTGACATTCTCAGATACGCCATTGGAAGTAACAGTCGTCAGGGCAGACAAAGTACCAAGGTCGGATATTTTACTAAAAGGAAAAAAAAAACCCCGATCAGGTATACTGAAACTGTTAGCTTTAGCTAGTGTTATCTAACTCAATAAACGTGTAAGTACCTCCCCTGTGTGAATGTAAATCCAACAAAGGGTAAATGAAGTGCGGTAAAAATTGCGTTCGTTGCAGGAGGTACAGCATCAGACTGTCGAATATCGTTGTCATCAACATCAAAATTCGATGTGTCCGTAGGACTGCTCACTTCTGGAATGAAAGGGGCCACCCCGTCCCGAATATTTTCCCAGTCTATTCCTTCAAACCATGCGTGATTCTAGAATTATTAAAACCAGTTACATCACAATTCATGACTGATTATTAACCCTTCCTGGAAGTTCTCAAGGGCTTATTTACCTTAAAATCTACTAAACCGTTTTGACCAAATCTTAATTCAGCACCGCAAATTAGTCTTTTCATCAAATCCTTGGCATCATCCGAAACCTCAGGACACGCTCCTCCAGAAGGTGGAAAGTCAAAACAGTTCTGCAAAAAAGCAAAACAAGTGCCACGTTATAGTAAATGCGTTTTCTGTTTCCAAAACAAATACAGTGTAACGGAGACACAAACCAAACCAGATATCAATAAATATAATAAAATACTCTATATTTTATTTTTTAAGAAATATTTATGCAATACTAACTAATATTCGTGGTATGAGGAACAGAGATACTATTTAAAACAGACTGCACGAGGTAAAACAAAAGAGAATTCAGTTTTGCAATATGCAAATATTCATCCAACCTTCATATCCATCGTTTTAGATTTCGGACTATTATAATAATTCAAAATAAATGCATAATAGGCATGTATATACGGATAAAGGTTATAGGTTTGTACTTTTACGCTACGCTAGAAGATATTCCGTATTCCTGTTAACATAATAATTCGTACACTGGTATGCAATCTTACAAGGTGCTCAAAGTAGCTATTTATAGATAAATCCTTAGACCCAGAATGAGATTCACTCCAACCGGCACAATATTGCAACTTGCCGAATGCTGGGACGATGGGGTTTACACAGTTATACACTCGGGTCTCGTAAGCTTGTGTTTCTTTGCTTCCAAAAGTCCGAAGGTCTTTTTCTGAGTTTTACTTTAATGAATATGTCTCTTGTCTTTAACGAGCTTGCCATTATCCAATACTTCACTGCAATAACCCGCAGCAAAGTTGGCACAATTATGGTTTTACATTAGCTGCATGCTGCATAGTTGCGGGTTCTCAACCACATTCTAAATAGAGTAAAGGAAAGAAGTAAAACAATTTACCTTGTGATTCATGATCTTTCCATAGGTCTCAACCAAAGATTCCGCGTAGAAAGGTGTTTCTCCGTAAAGCATCTGAAAGCAAAACATTTCCCATTAGCGTTTTCGGTTTTTTTCGTTGCATATTATATTATGTCTCTTTTGTTTATTTGAAATTTCAAAATATGATTAATCTTACCTCATACATACAGACTCCAAGAGACCACCAGTCACACTCGGGCCCGTATTTGCCCTGACCATCTTCCATTGCCTATTAAAAAAATCAAAATTGTCTCATACATTCTCTGCACAAATCCATTTTTTTCAAACCAGGGGGCTGTGTTATGTTATGATCTTAGTTCAAGTTTGGGCTGGAGTACATAAATAAGACAGCTTACCCTTAGAATTTCGGGTGAAATGTAGTCAGGGGTTCCGACTGCTACGTTGCTTTGAACAAAGCCATCATCTTGTAGTCGCAAACATGAACCAAAATCAGCAAGGCGAATGTGTCCGTTTGCATCAAGTAGTACGTTATCAGGTTTGATATCTCGATGCACGTAGTGAAGCTCATGAACTGAGTGAATAGCTAGGACCATTTCGCAGATGTAAAATCGTGCCATGTCTTCTGGCAATCGATCTTCGAATTTACTAAGGAGCGTCAGCAGATCTCCACCACAGTAGTAATCCATCACAAGGTACTGTGAAACAGAATATTTATTTAATGTTCAAGCATTCCTCTTGTCTCATACGTCCCAATAGTAATCGTATGTTATTTACTAATCTCGAACACTCTGAAACGCATTCAGTCCAGGGTTCCAGGATTTTGTACTTTAACATGCGTTTTTTGCTCTTGTGCAATTTGAAATTGACGTGCATTGAAAGGAAAACATACCAGGTTGGTGTCATCTTGAAAAGCATAGTGAAGGTTGGTGATCCACCGTCTATCTCCGTAGACAAGCACATCTCTCTCCTCTTGGAAGCAAGCTGTTTCAGCCCTCTTCAACATTTCCCATTTGTTGAGGATTTTCATTGCGTAAACTCTCTCTGTATTCTTCATTTTGACCACAGCCACCTCACCAAAAGCCCCACGACCAATTACTTTCAGAATTTCAAAATCGCTGGCACTGAGTCTTGTCGATTTCACACGCTCTGCGACAGGCTTGACTAAAACGGAAATAATAAAAATCGTTGACTTTTAGACGTTCGTTTTCCGTTGAAAAAAAATGTCCAATGCATAGCACATTCTTCCGTCCTCGTCCAAGGATTGGCGCATTGCCACACGGCCTATAATTGGGTTCTGCTTTCTGCAGTTTTGTTAAAGGCTACTACTCGGGCTTGATGGTTTGACTGAATGAATGCGTTGCAACAGCATGTCAGCATGTGTCCTACATTCTTTTATTAAACCCTAGTCTTCTTCGTCCCACGTCATGGTTTTTCAGCTACTCAATTTCTTAATGTTTGGATGAGGTCAGCTGAAATACATCGTACGTGTAATTCTATTCCAAAGCAACAAAAACCAATAATTGTTTTGCCTGTGGTTAGGAATACTGCTCATTGTGCTCAAGTCAAAAAATTGCCGGACTATGTCGTTCATGTAATATATATTTATAACCTAGCCTTGAATCTGAAACCCGCATCCAAATCCAAATCGGGTATAAGGGTAGGTAACATATGCCTAATAAATGTGTGTTTTATTTCCCCTGCCCTAGCCAAAGCGTTAGCGTTACCCAAGAATACCGGTGGGATGGATTCAATTCCAAATTCTTGCTTGTGACAGTAGTGCCGCAAATTAATTATGCGTAACCTAATCGTAAATCAAACTCAATCAATATGTGTATATTATACTGAAACTCAACAACATGAAATAAATTACCCTTGCTATTCATTATAGGTTAGAAAAAGTTGTCTCCCGATTTGGATTACTACTTCCTGTTCGTACACTCAAGAATTTCAAACTATTTGTGCGCACTGCTCACAAACAATTTCTGTGTATGCGTATACAAAACCAGCTAGCGTTCTGACGCTCTGCAAATAGGTTGTAAAAGTAATATAATACTCAATACGATTAAACACCAGTCCTTTCCTTCTGAGTGTGTGTGTGTGTGGTGTGCAAAATAAACATAATTTTAATGCAAATTAAAATGCGTAGCCAAACACAATTACAAAGTTATCTGTTTTGCCTGGGTATAAAACTAAATTTAACTATTCTAATTTCGCCAATTGGTTAATTTATTTGCAGATACGTCTGTCGTCTGTCCATCGACGTCACTTTTTAATGTGATTTAGAAATGACTCAAATCAAATCCAAAGGCTCTGTTACTAACACTTAACACCAGCACCA